>JAODAL010010219.1:0-106391 GCA_025379985.1 Phyllomedusa bahiana | reverse complement strand
ATTTTCCTTTTTCTCAGCAGTGCTTTTTAAAAAGACGTGAATCGAGCTGTTTTTTGGTTATCCTTCTATAAATACCACAACCTGACCAGAAGGACCGGGATGCATAATCTAAATTTATTTTTGGCCATAAATACGGGGTGAGACAACCCCTTTTACATTAACTTTCCCTAACTTGGTCCCTAACCTGTCCCTAAACCTAACCCTGACACTAGACACCACTGGCACAATCCTACCCCTGACAATATCTCTACCAAAGTTCTTCACTAGCGTCCTACCCAGCACTAAAAACTACAAAGGGAAAACACAGAAAAAGAACACACTCCCCAAGATACAAAAGGGCAAAACAAAACGCAAAAGACTAGACTTGGGGGGTTTTAACAAACTAAAACGATAACTACTAAAAACAGATTTGGTGTTAAGCTAAATGGGGGAATTGATTCTAACGAAGTAATTCTTTTAAATTTCAGGAAAATTTCGTTTCTGAACGAAGTCGAATTTGGGGTATTTTGGGTGAACAAGGTCTTTTCATTGATAAAATGGTTGCAGCACATGCGTTACAGGGGCAAAGCACCTGGAGGAAAAGGGGCATAGCCTGCATGACATGTGCGAATGAAGCCAATCAAGACCGCGGATTCTGACTCACCCCCCTATATAAACCCGGGGCGCGAGCCGGGAGCTCACACTCCTCTCACGTCTCATCAGGGAAGGGCGCCCGGGTGATTGTTGCTGAAGAACGATTTTTAAAAACGTTTTTTTGGGGGGGTTCTCAGCGTCTCAAACTGCTCTTTTTAACTTCATTTCTAATTTTTTTGGGTATTGGTTTCTGAAATCCATGGCTCCACGCACGCATAACATTTAAATCCTACGCTCACAGCACTTTGAATATAAAAAGGGGGATCTAACCCGTTCCTGTTGTATTCATTTAAAGAAACAGCGTTTTTACAATACAAATACCACTCATTTTTGCGCTCAATTCTTTGGGGCAATTTACATCCAGGGTTAAATTTAAGCGTTTTTTTCGCTGTTGTGGTGACCCCCAAGAAACCGTCTTTTCACCGCCAAAAAATAAATTTTTTCCCGTAGCCTAAACACAAGCAAAGGTTTAAATTTCAATTTTATCTCTTGTTGTTGGGGAAAAAACACCGCATTTTAACACCACAAAACAGTAGTTTTGTGGTGGCTCATTCTTTGTGAAATTTACATCCAGGGTTAATTTAAGCGTTTTTTTCACGGGTACCCCAAAAACCGCATTTCACCGCCAAAATATATCTTTTTTCATATTTATGTTTCATAGTTTCAAGTTTTAAGGCAAAAAAGCAAGTCGCCACAGTTCAGCCTGTTTCTAAGGTGTTGATCCAAGGAAGAAAAACCCCCCCAATGAGGTAGAACCAATTGTCCTCTTTTTAGGAAAAATTCTTCCTGACCCCAAATCTGCAATCAAAAAATCCCGGGATCAAGACCCCTCCCCTGAATCCATCACTATAACTTTTAATTATTACGCTCCGAAATCACCCAAACCCTTTTTGAACCGTTATTAAATTTACCATAAACCAGTCCCCTGGCAGAGAATCCATATCTCACTGCTTTACAGAAAGAACCCCTTTCTATGTTTAGTAGAAACTTTCTTTCCCTCAAGACAAAGTTTCCCCCCCCTTTTTCTAGATACACCCTGTGAAAAAAATTTTGGGAGAGATCTCTATTTTGCCCTTTTTGATGTATTTAAACATTTTATTTTTCCCCCCCCAAGCCTCTTTTCTCTAAACAAAAAACCCCTAATTTTGCCAATTTTTCGTGTACGTATCCACCCAGTCCTTTTATTATTTTTTTTGCCCGCCTTTTGTACCTGTTCAAGCTCTAATTGTCTTTCCTGTCCCTGGCCCAAAACGTACACAATATTCCAGGGAGGGTCTAACCATGATGTATAAGGGGAGAATAATGTTTCATCATGTGCATCTATCCCCTTTTAATGCACCCCATGATCCTATTTGCTTTGGTGCTGCTGCCTGCACGCTGCTACAATTAATTTACTGTCCACCGGGATCCCGTCCTTCCCCATTTTCACTTTTACCCAGTTTTTCCATTTAACATGAAATTTTTAAAATAATTCTTTTCCCCATGTGCAAAACCCCGCTTTTATCGGGTTTTAAACCTCATCTCCCTTTTCCCTCCCACCCTCCAACTTATCCGATCCCTTTTGTAATAACAATTACCCCCTCTATTGTGTTATTACTTTACAGAGCTTAGTATCCTCTCAAAGATCGATATTCACGTGTATTCCCCTGTGTAAGACTTTAAATAAAAAATTGAAAGGGATAGGGCCCAATACCCCCCTTTGTGGTACCCCACAGTAACACGTCCAGCTGATATTCCGTTTTTTATCCCCTTTTGTTTTCTATCAGGGGCCCCAGTTTCTTACCCACTTGCACCATTTCCCCCCGTCCAAGCATTCTCATTTATTTACCAACCTTTTAAAGGGCACCGATCAAATGCTTTAGAAAAACTAGATATATACATCCAGTCCTCCCCCGACCGTCTAGCACTGACTTCCTCATAGAACTGAGAGAATTTGTCCCGACAGGACCCACCTTCATGAACCCATGCTGGAACGGCGTTATACATTTATTTTCATGAATACTCCCGATAGCATCCGAAAAACCTTCAAACATTTACTACAACAGAGGGTTTAACTTACGGCCTAAGTTTCCGGATCACTTTTTTTACCCCTTTTTTTAATTTGCACCACATTTCTAGCGCCAATCCTTTTGGGGCATACCCCCCTTAAGACATCCAAAATATTTAAAATAGGGCCTACATGACATCACTTACCTCTTAGACACTGGGGGTTAAAGCCATCTGACCGGGGATTTGTCTATTTTTTTCTTCCTAAAAAGGAGCTGCACTTCTTTTCCTGGTTAACAAAAAACTTTAAGTTTTAGTTTTTCCACTCTCTCTTTCCTCGTGTACCTAATTCACAAGCAAAGGTTTTAAAAAATTTTATTTTTGTTGTGTGGGAAAAAAAACACCGCATGTAACACGCTACAAAGCTAGTAGTTTCTGGGGCCAATTCTTTGCGCAATTTACATCCGGGTAATTAAGCGTTGTTATTCAGCTTTGGGTACTCCAAAAAAACCCCATTTTCACCGCCAAAATATATACATTTTTCCGACCTAATTTAAAAGCAAAGGTTTTAATACAATTTATCTCTTTTTTGGGGCATAAAAAACACCGATTGTAAACGCTACAAAGCTATAGTTTCTGGTGGCTCAATTTTTTGGCGCAATTTTAAACCAGGGGGTTATTAAGCGTTGTTATTCAGCTGTGGGGACTCCAAAACCGCCATTTTCACAGCCAAAATATATCATTTTTTCCTGAAACCTAATTCAAACCAAAGGTTTTATTTCAATTTTACTCTGTTGTGGGCGTAAAAAAAAAACGGCATTGTACACCACAAAGTATAGTTTGTGGTGGCTCAATTCTTTGGCGCAATTTACATCCAAGGGTTAACAAAGTATTTTTTCGCAGTTGCACTCATAAAAGAAATTTTCCTTTTCACCCCCACGAGAAATTCTGTAGCATAATTCATACCCAAAGGGTTAAATTTAAACCTTTTACATTCGTAAAATACACGGGTTTTTTAAACGACACATAAAAGTAAATTTTTTCCTGCCCATTTGTGACGCAATTTATATCCAAGGTTACCCAAGCTTCTTTGTGGGTTAATTTGGGTAAATACAGGGTGTTTTTATTTACAGTATCTCATCAAACAGTGTCTGAAAATTTTTTGAACAAACAGTATTCAGACAGAAAGGGGCAGGCCTTCGCCCAAGTGGCGAGGGCCCAAAATTCCTGGGGATGCCCGGGGCGCAGCACAGCCAAGGGGACGTCGCAGCGGCACCGGGAGGGCCACAATCCCCTGTGATCGCGGCCGTGTGCTGCAGAAAACCCAAGGGGTTTGATTGGTTGACTAGGTCATCCACTTCCCCCCTGATACATCTGACAACCCCGCCAAAAATTTGGTGGGAACGTCAGAGACAACCCTTTTGGTGGCCCGGGATGGGTCACGACCCCACCTGTCCTCAACCCGCTCGTCCCATCCCTTCCCCCAGCCAAGATCAATATGTGGTATGGGTCACAAACCACTATAACGAGGATGAACAATTGAAAGGGGGTCGCCTACTTTGGGGACGAAAAATGGGGCCAATATCCCATGCTTCTTGCAGAGGGGGCAAAGATGGTTGGGTGGGAGGGGGGTCATTTGTGAGGGGGTCAGCATCTGCTACCAAGACCGGATGGGACAGCAGTGACATGAAAAACCCAAAAAGATGATGATGTACCGACCGCACTTGGGGGCCGGGGAGGCAAGGGCTTCATCACGTCGGGGAAGAGGGGGGTCAGCTTGCGGGCAGGCAGCGGCGCAGCCACAATGGGTATGTGGCCGGACCCGCGGATGCACAGGGAGGTCAGGAGCCAAGCGGCCCCGGGAAAAAACCCCTTCGCGGTCCAAGAATAGCGGGGCCAGAGCTCGCAGGCACAACGGAGTAGTCACTCTGCGGGCTTTGGCGGTAAAATCCTACCGGCGGTGTGGCAGTTCTTTGTAAACACCGGGGGGAGCCAAATAGGGGTATATTAAATCTGTAACAAAAGTGAAGCGTGGGGGACTAAGTTGGCACCCCCCCCCTGCGAAACACAGCAGCGTCCCCACCGGTGCCGGGGAGAAACGGGGCTCAGATTGGGGGGGGCCATCCTGCCCCGCAGCAACACAGCAGCAGCCCCCAGGGGCAGCATGCCATTGCCCCCAGTAAAGGGCCCACCACCCTGCAGAAGGGAGCTGTTTCTTTTTGACACATCCCCCTCCGATGTCCTCCCCTCGCTACTCATGGCCCCGCAGTCGTTCACGAGGCGTTTGCAAAGAGCAACATAGGCGCCCAAACCACCTAAGTGCGCAGTGACCGTGCCCCCTTCCATTGTTGGAGCAGTCCCTCCCTTTCCAAAATGAGGACCTGCACCGTTCAAGAACAATGGCTTGTGCCGACCGAGATGGAGATTCCAAGCCGTAATTTTTTCTTTTCCAAAAAGGCATCCCAGCACTTCTAAAATGTAGAACAGAAGGGGGGCCCAGCCCTTGAGCTTATCTTTTTTGTTCCAAGGGCAGGCAGGCGGACTCGGAGGTTACGGTAGGGGGGTACTGTCCTTTAAACCCCCCCCGGGTGAATGTCCTTTCGGCCCCGGCACACCAATACTTGGACAGGGGACGCCGCTTTTCCTCCCTTTTCAAAAAGCCTCCTGCGCCAATGTCCCCTCCCTCCCTCCTCCCCACCCTCACCCCCACAAGTACTCTCCATTTACCCAAAGTGTAGGGCACAGCGTGCACCAGTTTTTTTTTTTTACACCTGGGTTTCCCGGGGGAACGAAGTCACACAGGGGAGGAACTGCTCCCTCAGCAGCAAGAAATCGTGTTGGGTTTCTCTCCCAACTGAAATCGGGAAACCCTGGTGACGGACAATGGGAGGAAATGGTGTCCCCCTGCACCAGGAGGGGTGGCCATGCGCCCTGCAGGGCACGTTTCAAACGGTTTGAAAAGGTTTCCCGAAGTCTTCCCCGATCTTAGAAATTCGAAAATGGCCAGGAAAAGTGCGCCCTTCATCCTTTCTACAAAGCCCGAACACCTCCCCGAGTCGCGGCAAACAGCCTCCCCCAACAACTTATATGCGATGTTTCACCCTTGAATTCCACCTGCACATGTTGGACCACTGAAAGAACAAAAAGGCCCTTAAGATTTTTTTATGATACAGGGACAGGAGTACTCCCCCGTTAACTTTGATGTCACCAGTGGCAACCATTTGACACCTGCCATTTTTTGGGGGCCATTGAGGGGGGCCCCCCGTTTTTTTGTCAGTCGCCGGGACAAAGGGGAATAATTAAACTTTCATATGGGGGTTTTTAAAATTTTTGTTTTTCCCCGGAAAGATGCTGAAAAATCGCCCGGGGGCGGGGGGAGGGAGGTTGGCTACAAACATCTCAAAAGCCAAAATGACTCCGGGGGGGGATTGAAATGGAGGAGGAGGAGGGGGGGCTTGGAGCAAAAGGGGAAAATTTTTGGGTTTGAAATAAAGTGGTTTTTTTCCCCGGGTTTGACAAGAGAGGAGGGCAGGAGCACTGGGGGGAGGGGAGGGGGAAATGAGGAAAAACGAGGCAGATGCCCCGAAGCACCGGGCAGTATACAGTGTAGGGGAAGGGCAGGGGGGCCCTGGGGGTAAACTTGTGAGATGGCCGGCACCCTGCTGTTTTGGGGCCTGGCTAGTGACAGCCGAATAGTCACACCCAGCGGGCCCGGAATGACTTTCGGGCCTCCCCACCCTTTTGGGGAACTCTGCTCCCCGGTCCAAAAGGGGAGCCTTTTTTTCCCAGCTATTGAGAGGGGGACAAACTCAAAAACTATAAAGGGAAAACCTCCGTTTGTCAGTTGGGGCCCCTGCCTATGTGCGGCATCTTCCCTCCCCCCTGACAGGTCCGACCGGGGGGTTTTCCCCAGCGGGCCCCTCTACTGCCCCCGGCTGCCGGGGGAAAAGGGGGGGTCGGAGCGTAAACCCGCTCCCTCGCAGCAAAACCCAAGTCTGGGGGTCCTTTTGAGCACTTTTCCCTTTACCCGCCTTTTTGTGGGAGGGGAGGCGCCAGCAAACACAGCAGGGCCGGAGCAGTCCCTGAACCAAAAGGGGGTGGCCCCACTTGGAAAGCACTCTGCCACCCCAGTTAGAAAATCCGCGGACTACTGGGCAGCCAAACTGGGTGTGTGGGGCCGGGAACCTTTCTGGGTTTGCGTAAAAGCCCGTCCTACTGGCCAATTTTGGGGGGGGCATCAGGCGGGGTTCAGGGGGCCGGGGGGCCATCGTTACCCCCAAAGGGGAACCCCTTTCCACGGGAAAAGTGGAAAAGACTGAAATTTGGGCAAAAAATGAATTCAGGGGATGGACCCGCCCGGATTTCCCCACCACCAAGCCCTTTGGGGTCGACTACATCAGCCATGAAGCCTCCCATACTGTGAGAAATAGGGCTGGGGTTTTAAAATACCCGCCTCAGCCACTATTTGATGCCCCCCACCCCCCCGAATTCCAAAACCAAACTGCTGACAGTTTCTCCACCCGCAAACCCAACCCTCCCTTTTCCCGGGACTTTGGGATTGCCCCCCACCTCCACACTCTGTCTTGTGCCACTTTATGACCTCATGCTGTGGGTTTCTGGTGCCGTGACATCCACCCTGTGTCATTGTGCCACTCTCGGGCCTCATGCTGCTGTGCCCCCTGACCTGCACACTGTGTCATTGGGGCCCGGGCTTTACCTCATGCTGCTGCTGTGGCTTTCTTTCCGTGACCTCACACTCTGTATTGTGCGACTCTGTGGCCTATTCCTGTTTTTTTTCCACCTCCAGAAGTCCCTTGTGCCCGTTGACCTCATGCCCGCTGCTGGGGGCTTTCTGCCGTGCCCCACACACTGTGTCCCTTGTCCCACTCTTGGGGCCTTCCCTGTTTTTGCCACCTCCAGAATGCATTGTGCCAAATGCCGGGCCTCATGCTGCTGCTGTGGCTGCTGCTGTGACCTACCAACTCTTTTCATTGTCCCCCGTTTTGAAACCCCATGCTGGGTGTTCTGATGCCCTTACCTACCACCCCTGTCTTGTGCCACTGTTTTTGACCTCATTTTCTGCGGGGTGTTTTTGGTTTTTTTCTGCCGGGGACACCTACACACTGTGTCTTTGGGCCACTGTCTGACCTATGCTTGGGCCCTGACCTCCCCACTGTGTCATTGGGCCACTTGTTGGCCCATTTGTTTTTTTCCCCTCCATAATGTCATTGTGCCACTTTTCTGACCTAAAGCTGCTGTGGCGCCGCCGTCACCTTTCCCCACTCTGTCATAATTTGCCCCCTGAGCTTCGCTTGTTTTTTTTCCAAACTTTCCCCCGCTGAATTTTTCAGGCCAAAAATTCCGCTTTAGTTTTTGGGGCATTTTTTGGGCCCCCTTAAGTGCCCAGGGAAAAATTTATAGTGAAGCGATTTTTAAAAAGTGGCGGCAGTCAACTGCGTGTATCAAAAAAACAAAAAATTGTAAAAAAGACCAAACCAAGGCCCCCCTGATTTTTAAGCATGTCACAACGTTTTTCAGACCCTGCAGGCTCTGTGGGAGCCTGGAAATTTGCTGTTTTTTTAAAATGTTTCCCTCCCGAAAATAATTCAGAACGAAATTATTTTTTTGCCGAGAAATTTTGGCGAAGTTTAACGAAAAACCCACTCTAGTTATGCTTAAAAGGCCCCAAATTTTTTAGCTACCCGTATTGAAAAGCAACCCGCCAAAAACGGGGTGAAAAATCACCAATAAAGGATAGCAATCAACCATTCCCAAAAAGTCAAACTCCATGTTAAACAAAGGGCCGCTGATAGTCCAGAGAGGGTTGAGGAGGTTTCTTTTGCAAGCCCGGGGAAAGAAAAATGGCAGGATAAATCCCGCAATTCGTAACACTATCTACGTAATGGAGGGCTACCTACCCATAAGGTTGTGTCTGCCTTCTATTGGTCTAACTAATTTGGAGTACTCCTTGCCTATTTGGAGTCTATCAGTATAAACAGGGGTCTATCTGTTTGCCTCATTTAGGGGGGGGGGGCTACATACTTAATATGCATGGTTTAAATGCCTACCTTATGGGGGTACAAAATAATACTACAACTGGGGGATTCAAAAGTGAGCCCTATAACCATTTGGGGAACTTTTAGGGCCATATGTATGTAAACTGTTGAGGTCTAAGACTTTCTTTGTTGACCATAGCAACCAATTAGAGTTCCTCTTTCATCTCATATAGTGCTCTAAAAAAATGAAAGGGGAGCTCCGATTATTTGCTATGGGCAACAAATACCGTTTTAGACCTAGACAGTTTTCATACAAGTCCTCCTTAGTGTTTAAAAGTACTATGTCTGTGTGGTACACAATGGGGTCATTCTTACTTTCTGGGGCACTATAGATGGGGAGTATAGACTTTAGGATAAGGTGTGAAGATGTTTGTGCAGTAAATTCTGCAGAGAGGAGTCATTGATGAAAGAAATCGTCACAGTGATATGGACCGGATGGAAGAGAAAAAGGAATGATTTACCTGTGATCACTGGGTGAAACTATAATCACTTATATAGTCTGCAAAGCACCTGAGTACAATTGATTTATAACACTATAATTGGTCACTGCTTGGTGGTGATATTAGCTCTAGTATAAAGGTTTATACTCAAGAACAGTTTGGTGGTATTATTCAGTTACTATGTGGTGGTAATATGTGGTCATTGTGTGGCTGTATTATTTGGTCTTTGTATGGTGGTATTGTGGGTAATACTGGCCTTTGTATACTGCTTTGGTCAGAAACAGTAAGGCGATAACATTTAGATCTTGTACAGTGGTATTATTTAGTAACTGTATGATCATCATTTAACGGCATACTATTATACACAGAACATTGTTATATTGATTTTTGTGTATACTGAATGTCTTTATATAAAATATATTATTTAATAGAAATACATCTTCATAGACCCTAGTAATGCCACTGTTATTTTGCCGCTGGTCTGCTGGAGGAAGTTGGGCATGATTGGGTATGCTAGGGTGCGATCAGAGCCGTGATCTGGTGTGAAGTTATGTGCTTTAGCAGGATTTAAGGTATTGCCTGGGGTGATATCATGTCTTTGGGTGTGATTGGAGAAGTGGTCTGGTGTGAAGTCATGTGCTTTTGTATGATTAAAGATATGGCCTGTGGTGGTGTCATGTGCTTGGGTGCGATTAGAGGTGTGGTCTGGGGTGATGTAATGGAAGTGGTGAAAGGCATGGCCTGATGTGGTATCATGTTGGGTGTGGTTTGAGTTGTGGTTTAATGTGTCCCTCTTTGCATTTGTTAAGTGTTGGGAGGTATTTGTAGGGGGGACCACCTTTCACACATGGGATTAATTACAATTTATTTGTTTGACCCCTCTTTCATATTCCCACAGATTGCATCTTATCTTTAGAGATTCCCACAGAAGGAATTTTACGGAACTCTTCAAACAAAACAGGGGTATCCAAAGTTGACAACCCCTTTTAGTCAAATGAAGGAACATTATATCAAATTTATTTATATCAAGAGCTATCATTTGTACTGTAAATTAAAGTCTGTAGACAGCATGACAGGTACATGGGAATGGGTTAATAGTTTCAGCCTCAGGCTGGAGAGCATCATGGGAAGCAGAAAACATGACCTGGCCTTTGCATGGTAACAGCTAGACGTATGATGTACATAAATAGGAAACCTTGAGCTCTATGATAATGACAAGAAAGTGAAGAGTTAAATGAAATGTTGCTCGTCTGCTAGCTCAGAACTTTCCAGCTCTTGGGAGGCTCATACATCCTATTCCAGCTCGTGATTATGCACAAAAAACATGTTTTGGAATAAATTACCTTATCTCTTTCTGAAGAATTAATTCAAGCCCCCGGAAGGAGAAGTCAGGGGAGTGAGGTTGATAAGGGCAGCGTTGGGAGACTCTGATGCAGGGAACGGCTATATTCTAAGCACAAAAAAATGTTGAAAAAGGTTAAAGACAAAGTGTGTGCTCTTTTGAAGTCGCTCCACGCTTCAGAGCATTGAGGAGCAAAACTCAGACATGGAGATGTTGTACCAAGGTCAGGAGTTGAAGGCTACTGTATGGCAGTGTACTGATGGAAAGCTGAAGGGAAATAAGGATGGTGAAGCAGAAAATCTAAAGAGTCACTCTCTTGTACATTGAGGTCTGTAGTATACAGGAGTTTAATCCAATGTGTACTTATAAACTCCTTGGGCAACATGTAGCTGACAGCCCAATTTTAAATAGCTTTAAGGTAGTGTAGAATGTGGCAGAATGTATGAACCTGCTCTACTGCAAGTCATACATACAGGCGCAGTCTAGTGCGAATACGACAAGTCTGGCTTAGACAGACCACCTTTAACCTGGTCTGGCTGCTTTAACTGTTCTGCGCCAAACTTTGGCGTCAAAAATTCCTAAATGTGTCTAATTCTATGAATGTGGATCGACACGCCCTCAGAACACCCATAATCTTTGTCACACTAAAAAGTGTCTTTGGTGCATTACAAAGGCACTTAGGGCGACACGTATGAATGGAGCTGCGCCAGAATTCTGTAGTAGACCAGTTTTGTAGATGTATGAACAGGCGTACTCCAAACTTTGGTACCGCGCCAAAAACAATTTTTAGCGCGTCAAAGTTTTGGGGCGTTCTGGGGGCGCCGCACTACATTAGTAATAGACACGTTTATGATGCTTTGATGCAAAAACTTTGGCGCAGAATACTTAAAACAGCCAGACCAGGTTAAAGGTGGTGCCTGAGCCTGAGTTGTCGTATTGGCACTAGACTGCGCCTGTATGTATGACCTGCAGAAGAACAGGTTCATACATTCTGGCACAGTCTATACTACCTTAAAGTGATTTAGAACTGGTCTATCGGCACCAGAATTCATACATGTCGCCCTTATTGCGCCAATGTTTGGAGTGCACCTGTTCATACATTCTTTTTGGTTAAAAGTACACAGAAAACTGGTGCGGCCCTGTTCATACATGTCACCCCTTGTGTGTACTACTATGAAATTTTATGTTGAATCACTGTCAATATGTTTAAATGCTAATTTGCACAGTAGTGAGATAATGATGATGACATGACCTTTGAGTGAACTCTGTGTTGGGTTATGTGTACTGAAAGAAGATCTGCTAAGTCACTGTGATGATATTATTTCACCATCAAATCATTCAGCTTTGCAGCCATTGGTTGAGAGGAGGGTAACCATGGAAACTAATGGGAAGGGGGAGGTAGGTTAGATTAATCAACGTTTATATATAGACCTTAGTTTAATCTGTAGTGAGAAGTTCATTGTGTGGTTATATCTGTGGTCTGAACCTCTGTCAGGCCACAGAGGAAGATGAAGGGTCCCACTTAACCCTTTGAAGCCTGGGACCATTCCAGAATGCAGCTGGGAAGGCCCATAGCCTAATTCTTTGGCCATGGTTCTCTGCATGGACAATAGTAACTTTTATAGAAGGAGTTGCTACCTGGAGATTTGAGGAGGATCCCTTAGAGAGGTACACCAGGGAAATATGCGCAACAGGTAGTGCATAGGAAGTCCCCCACTGGCCTATTGCACAGACTGGTCTCCAGATTGCTGTTGGCCTGGACCGTCTAGATCCAGGTCTCATGAGGTCATTCAGCCATTCCCTTGAAGTCTATCTGGAAGTGTTAGGATGTCAGTTCTCCAGGGATTTGCGAACTCCTTGCAGTACCAAGACTGCATCCAAATAAGGGACCGTTTTAGAAGGGAACCTCTAATGGCTGCTAGCTGCAACGTAAGCATGGGAAGGATCATGTACTGGAAGGAGAGATGCTATGTATTCTACCTTGCAAATAATTAAAAGGGTCAAGTGATGCTTGATTCAATCTTTTAACCCTTTGTCTGCTTCCTGCACCAACATCAGGGGCACCTCCCTACAACACCGCTACATCCATACAGCAGGAGAGAACTACCACCATCATGGAGTGCGCCCCTGGGAGTAAGAGTACTCTCATCTACTCTAAACTGCAGGCGTAGCTCTGTTTTGACAGTTTTGAGGCTACCATAACTACCCTGAGTGAGCAATTACAAAAACTACTAATCCTCTCGTCATGTCCACTATCTCCAGTCCGTTACAGGTCCCTTTGTAATGTAGTGCCTGTAGGTATGCGTGTAACGTCTGGGCCCTAACACAAAATCTGCAACATACCCCACCTACCATGTGTCACTTATAATAATGCAGCATTTAATGCACAAATATAAATTTTCCAGCACCCTCCCCAACTTTTCCTCACTTCTACACAAAATCCATAGTTATAAAGCTCCAAGTTGCAATAATGCAACCCTTGGTTCCCCAAACAGTATTATACCCCCCTTTTGGGTCTCACAGAGAAACAGTCCCTCCAAACAATAAAAGTCTCCTCAGACAGTTATAGGGTCCCTTTTAGTATAATCATTTGTAGTCTTTATTTGTGTCCAATACTGAAGGGAGCTAGGCCCCCTATAGTAGGTATACAGTAGGTATGTAGCCCCCCAATTAATTTTTGTAAGTAGATAGCTCCTCAATAAGGCAGGTAGATAGATAGGTAACCACTCCATCATGTAGCTAGCCTCATTAAATAGGTATGTAAGTAGCCCCCATTTGGTTGATAATTCCCCATTAGGCAGGTAGGTGGGTAGACACCCCTCCATTGGTTAGGTAGGTGAGCTTCCCCCCCATTTGGTAACTATCCACACCCTGTAATAAATTCCACTTTGTGCTAATAAAGATAAAAGAAAGAAATGTATCTGTCCCTGTTCCTACTCTAAGCATCTTGGTCATCTGACTGCAGTCTGGTGCTGGCAGCATGATGCAATGACCTCATTGGGTTGGCTATGTCAGGACAGTGATATCCTCAGATAGATCCCAAACTCTTGTAGATTGCAGGTCTAAATCAGCCTGCAACCTATAAGAGTAAGCGGTGGGAAAGGTAATTAATGGTGCCATAATTTCCAATTAATAATAATAATATTAATAACTTTTATTTATATAGCGCCAACATATTCTGCAGCACTTTACAATTTAGAGGGTATACATACAGACATTACACATTAAAAGAAACTTACAAATGAGACACAAGGTGTGAGGACCCTGCTCGCGAGAACTTACAGTCTATAATGGTGTATGGGTGAGACAAAGGGTTAAGAAGTGCTCAGTTTACAATGGTCCAGCCATGTCACATAAAATAGGAGGGGGTTTTTACATAAATTTTTGGGTGACCCTGCCACCCTGACAGTACATCATATACAGATAAGGGGTTTCGGGGAGTGCCCTAGTTTTTGGGGATGCAAGATAGGTTTGTTTAGCAGGGGGGGGTTTAAGCAATTTAGGGATTTTGGGATATGCCAGCCTGAAACTTTTGGGGGTTTTTGGGGGCCCCTTCTTAAAATTTTTGGCCCCTTTTGTTCACACGGCTTTTTTTCAGAACTTTAATTTAAAAACGGATTGCCCAATCGTAAATACGTTCTGAAATCGGGTTGAAAATCAGTTGAAAATAAGTGTCCAAACTAAGTGTTGGAAAGTATTTGAAAACTGATTTCCCAAAGGGAAATTCCCCAAAATCCCCAAATATTGTAAGGCCTCGTTCACCAGGCCCTTATTTCGCCCCCGTATTTCCCGACGGATTACGATCGTCAATCCGTCGGAAAACCCGTCCGAAAAAAGCACAGCCTATTTTCTTTTGTTTCAATAGAAAATACGGCTGGGTGGGTTCCAACCCGACGCGTATTTCCCCTTCCCTGGTTTGCCGCCGCGGATTGAGGGACGGGAAAATCCGGGACGGAAAAAAAAAATTTCACATGTCCATTTTTTTGGGGACGGATTCCCCAAAACCTAAAGGGTTTTGGGGATTGTAAACCCCCGTTGGGAAATAAGTTAAAAAAAATTCGTGCCAAAATTAGTGACCTTATTTGAAACCCTGTTTTTTAAACCCCGGGGAAATTTTCAAACCCGAAATTTACGACCCGGGAAATCCCGTTGTAAAAAGGGTTCTGAAATAAGCCTTTTGTGAAAAAGGGCATGGGGTGGGGAACCCCGTTCCTAAATAATTGACATGGTAAATTTTTTTTTTTTCCCCCGGGGAATTGCCGTCGTAAAACCCGCGGCGGCCCAATCCGGAAGGGAAAAAGCCGTCGTGTGAACGACGAGCCTTTATTTTCTTTTGGAAACCCAATAGAAAAAAATAGGTTTGTGACTTATTTCGGACGGATTTGCCGGGGTAATACAATTGACAAATCCGTCGGCAAAAACGCGGTCGAAATAACCCCGGGGGGGGTTAGGAAAAAAAACAAAGGGTTTTAAGGGTTTTGTGAGTGGGGCCTGATTTTTCCGCGGGTAGGGCATTTTTCCAGAAAAATTTGGGGGGGCCGCCCCGGTGGGGGAAAATTCTTTGAGAGGGGCCCAAAGGGGGTTTTTGGGGAAATACGGAGCCCATTTTTAAATTCTAAATTTCATCAGCAGGGGGAAAAAGCCCGGTGGGGACGGGTGGTGACAAAAGATGAGAGGGGAAAAATTGTGGGGGGGGGGTGCAGCACTTTGGATAGCTTTATGGGTGGGGTAGTGAGGGAAGTTTAGGGTTTGAAATTTTTATACGGGGAATGGGGAAAACCATGCAGTGATTTAAAAACAGGGTAGGGGCCCATCATTATAGCGGCGGGAAAAAAAGAAAACCCGGGCCCGCTCCCTTTCAGGAAAAATTTTTGGAGAGGGGGGAGGGGTTTTTACAGAGAGGGGGGGACCAAAAAGCGGGGGCGTAGCTACAGAGGGTGCGGGGTTAGAAAGTTTGCTCCCCAGGGGGGCCCTCCCAGCCTAAAGGGGGCCCAAAAACCCCTTTTCTGTGACATAAGAGGGACCCCGGGAATTGAAAATTTGGCCCCAAGGAAATTTGGGGGGGCCCCCCCCTTTTCATTTTTTTGGCACCAGGGGCCCGGGAAAGCTTCGAGTTACCCTTTCCCCCGATAACCCAGGGGGGTTACAGTATTCATAGGAAGGGAGAATGAATGGGGAGAACAATGAGGGTTTAAACCCCTGTTTCAAACCTTTGAAAAAAAGTATGGATTTTTGGAGTTTTCTTGAGGTCCCCAGGTGACGGGAAGCGGGAAAGGGGTTTGGAAATTATAGGGGTAAAACGGGAATTAAATCTAGTATAAACCCCAAAGAAAAGCGGGCCTTGTTGCCTAGGAGTTATGGTGGTCCCAAGGCACATCCAAAAAAAGTTGCCCCTTGCTAAAAAAAACTTAAGGGAAAATGTTTCCTAAATATTCCCAGGAAAAGTAGCACCCCCTTTCCGGGGTCAGCAGGACATTTTCCCTGACATCCGGGGGACTGTGTTTTTTTTGGACCCGGGGGACGGGTTAAAAAGCGGTTTGGGCTTTTTTCCCTTCCCTTAAAGTTTAAATGTTAATGTGTGTTAGATTTCACCCCTATATGTTTTTTTTCACACAATGCACCATGGAATCTGCTAAAATAAAAAAAAGTAAAATATTTCCCTTTCACACTTCAAAAAGTTTTTAAATACTCCTCTTTAAATAGGTACCAAAATAAAAAAAAAAAAAAAAATTGGCCCGGTCACTCTAAACTTTGTGCCGTTTTTGGGAAACCCCCGGGGGCCTATACTGGGCCAAAACCCCGGGGGGAACTACCAAAAAATTTAGTTTACGGGCCATGAAAATTTCCCTGATTATGAAAAAAAGGTTAGATTTTTTTCGGGGATTTTATAGAAACCTTTTTAATGCTTCAAAAAGGGAAAGGATAAACAGGACTAAAAACCCCCGGGGCCCCTTTAACAAGTGAAGACCAGTTCTTGTTAGAAAGCTCACTCTTGCAGCTATGATTTATTGATAGCGACAGAAAAAAAGGGATGGGGTGCTTTTAGAAACCCTGAATTTTGATTCTACCCAAAATGACCCACCCAAAAAAGGTCCCCCTTATAACAATCAATTCTCGGGTCCCTTCCAAAAAAGGGGATGCAGGTATTCCCTTTCCCCATTGGCTTGTGATTTCCCAACAGAAAAAGGGTTTTAATTGCTCCCAGCACACCCCATAAACAAATTAATTTTCCACTTTTGACCCATCTTTTTTGTAAACCCCTTTAGGATTCACGTTAAGGGGAAAAGGGGTTTGGGATTCATTATGCTTTGTCCAGGGTAACTTTTCGGGAAATATTTTAAGTTTAAATTTTTTGAAAAAGGGGCCCCTTTCCCAAGGGGACGAATAAAATGAGAACCCCAGTTTAAGTTTATAATGGGAAATTTTCCCCCCTGACCCCCTTTGTGGAAACCCTTTCTTTCCATTCACTGCCTGTATAGAATCCCTGCTCAGATTAAAATCTTTTGAAACAAAAAAATTTTTTTAGGGTTTTTTTAAGCAAAGAAGGGGGTTGCTGTTGGCCCCACCAAATCCCCCCCTTTGCCTATGAAATCAGGACATTTGACCAAAAAATCTGTGTCGGATTTGGGAGACCCCAAAGGGCCCCCAGGGGAGTTGATTTTGGTGAAAAACCCACCCTACAGGGAATTTCTAAAAAGTAAAAAATTACCTTTTAATTTTCGGGCATCTCGGACAAAAAAAAATTTAAATGCATTTTCCATAATAAAAGGTGGGGAAAATTTCCAAACTGTTTTTTGTGCAGTATTTCAATCCCAAGTGGGGTCACATACCCTGCCCTGTCTCACATGGTCTGTTTTTTCAAAAACGCACTGATCTATCCCAGAAGCAAAAAAACCCTTTCTGACATAAACAGGGGGACATCTGAGTTTTTTTTTTCCCTTCTTCATGATTTTTGTTTTTTTTCCCTTATCTTCTTCATCCACTCCAGACCACTATGAGAACTTCTCTGGGCCACAACTCATCCCTGCAAAATTTATGACCCAAACATCTTAGACTTCTCACTTTTCCAGCACATTCCTTACTTCTAATATGGGCACCCCCACTAAGTAAATAGGTAGTGATGTTGCCCACCATTAAGTAGGTACAGTATATATACAGTCCCCTGTAGATAGGTAGGTATACAGCTACCTGTAGGTATAAAGCCCCTGTAGATAAGTAGGTGTACAGCCCCCTGTAGGTATATATCCCCCTGGTAGTAAATATTCCCCTTGTATGTATATAGCCCCCTGTAGCTATATAGGCTCCTGTAGATAGCCCCCTGAAGGTAGATAAGGGCCTGTAGGTATATAACCTCCTGCAAGCAGATAGCGTCCTGTAGGTATACAGCCCCTGTAAGTATATGTAGCCTCCAGCAGGGCCATCTTTTCCATTGGGCACACTAGGGAGTTGCCCGGGGCCCCCAAGCACAAGGGCCCCAGTTGGTGTATATAAGTTATGTCCCAGGAATCTAATGAACATACCCTGGATCAAGGGCTTGGTTCTGCTTAATTAACTGTTGCAAACAGAACAATGGTGTTGAAGGGAGCCATTGGTTCCCTGCAGTGCCAGTTAGTTTTGTAGGTGATAGGCTGCCTACATGTCGTCACAAGGGTGTCTCAACATAGGTGGCGTGATGATATGGGTGTGTTTGGGCGTGGCTAAAGACATATATTCGGACAATGCCCTATGCACTGTTATGCCCGGGGGTCCATAATGCTGTTGAGATGGCCCTGGCCTCCAGTAAGTACATAAGGCACTATAGATACAGCTGTGTAGGAGAACATCGTTGTATCATGCCTCCTGCGCCGCATACTCAGGGTGTGGTGCAGAGTGCCGGTAACTATCGACTCTCTGATCTGCCATTGAGAAGATGTGGTGGGTCCGGGCCTACACACTGACGTGCCGCCAGGACCTGATGCTGATGGAGTTCAGGGCCCACCAGGTATTTCACCGACTCCTCAGAGGACCAGTCTGAAGCTGAGCTTAATACACAAAAATAATTCCACCAAGCTGCTCCAAAGTGTCAATCACAGAAGCTCCTGCATGTTGATATACTATGATAAGTATTTGGATTATATCAGATGCTTTAATTTGCTATGAAGGTTCACTTTCATGTATCTTTTGACATGTAATTGTAGATTTCACTGGTTGACATCTTTGAGCTGAACCCCACTAGCAATTACCAAACTGTAGGGGGTCACTCTTTAGTTCTTGTGCACCTTCATCTTTTTAGCTTTGAGATCTTTGGATTTCTAAGTTACAGAGTAAATGTTGATGGTTGAGGATGTAATTACAGAAGAAGATGATCAGAAGATCTCCAACCTGAATGCCAAGAGAGCACAGTGAGTTGGATTCTAGCCTCTTTGTGCTACCTCACACCTCCCTTTCAATGACATCTGACAGGTCTTATTCATTTAATTTACTTTCAGATTGACCTGAAATGCTCTAGTTATTCTCTTTTTATATTCCACTCAGTACCTATATAATACCAAGCAGTTTCAACATAATTGTGCTATTTAGGGCGACATGTATGATCGGGAGTTGCGCCTGTTTTCTGGCGAAAACTGCGCCTCACCGATCCGAATCCCTTGTCGGACGCAGGGATGCGATGTTAGGCGCAACCTTCGCCACTTTCGGCTGCGCCTAACATGAAGGGGCGTGCAATGGGCGCGATATGGGCGTTCTGGGGCGGGACGCACCACAAACGAAAACTCCGAGGCATGTATGATCGCGAGTCGGCACAGTGCGGCGCATTGCAGCGTTCGCCAGCTCCGACAGGCAGACCTTGTTGAATCTGGTCTATCTGAGCCGGAGGAGACGAAGTGAAGCGAGAACGTAATGGGACAGGGCAAAATGTGCTCTAGGTCGACTGTTACAACAGTACAATAATAAAAAAGAGTTGTCTATAAAATTATTTCATTAATAAAGATAAATATCAAAGATGTCTAAAATCGATTAAATTTATTGAAAAAGTGGATAATTTAAAATTAGAGGAAAAATATATAAGATCGAAAAAGAAATATATCTCAGCTCTCAGCTCCGAGAGACATGGAGTATGAATCCAAAAAATTGTATTTATTAGGTGTAAAACATTATCTGAAAAAGAGCTAAAACCTTCTAAAAACATACATCACACAAATCACTAACAACGCGTTTGTCGCCGTGACCGGCGCTACATCAGGAATTGCGATATAGAAAATTGCCGGGAAATACAGTAATTCAAATTCTGTAAGCTCTTCTCATTGGTCGGCATAAACCAACCAATCAGAATAGGAGCGACATGGGACCCATTATAAGCTATGGAGTAGTATTGACCAATCAAATGAAAAGGTGGGACAGTTCAAAATACAGTAAAAAATGCAGAAAAGAGCTGATTGATTGAACTAGCGGGGGCTTGGCTATCCCGGCCAATCAGAGCGCAAGCTACTTTGTCCCATTGTAGTCTATGGACAGATCGGGGCAATGTAAAGTATATGTCTAATAATTTCTCATAGAAGGGATATGGATGAACTGATTGGTTGAGAGCAGGCGGCAGATATGAATTCACCAATCATATGTAGTGCGTCGATTTTGAGTGGAGAAAGAAGTGCGCGATAGAAGGGCGCCCTAAAAGTTATTACTGTCTATGGGAAATATTCTAGTACTGTGATTGGTTGGGGGGAAGAGGAGCTCTTTCCTGCTTAGCCAATCAGCGGGTGAGCTACTTATCTCATAGAGTTCTATGGGGAAAAGAAATGCAGAGCGAGCTCTGTTTGTGATTGGCTCAGTTAAAAAAGGCGAGATTATTTGGGCCAATGGGAGAGCAAGCGACGCTTTATGGGTTTTCTAATGCAATCTATAATAAACTTTACATGGGCAGATAAAATAAAGATAGAAGTGTAGATGGATAAAAATGAACGAAGTATTGGTGTAACGAAAAAAAAATAAATGATTCATGAATAATTTTATTTAATTTCGTTACACCCATATTATTGTTCATTTTATATACACATCGGTACAACTTCGTGAGTCTTATCATTTTATTTCTGCCATGTAAAGTTTGATTATAGATTGCATTAGAAAACCCATAAGAGCGTAGCTCATTCTCAATTTGGCCCAAATAATCGCGCCTCTTTTAACTTAGCCAATCATAAACAGAGCTCGCTCTGCATTTCTTTTCCTCATAGAACTCTATGAGATAAGTAGCTCACCCGCTGATTGGCTAAGCAGGATGAGCCCCTTTTCCCCCCAACCAATCACAGTACTAGAATATTTCCCATAGAGAGTAATAACTTTTAGGGCGCTCTTCTATCGCACCCTTCTTGCTACACTCAAAATCGACGCACTACATATGATTGGTGGATTCATATCTGCCGCCTGGTCTCAACCAATCAGCTCTTTTCTGCATTTTTTACTGTTTTTTAAACTGTCCGCCTTTTCATTTGATTGGTCAATACTACTCCATAGCTTATAATGGGTCACTGTCGCTCCTATTCTGATTGGCTGGTTTCTGCCAACCAATGAGAAGCACTTACAGAATTTGAATTACTGTATTTCCCGGCAATTTCAAATATCCCAATTCCTGATGTTGCGCCGGTGGACGGCGACAAACACGTTGTTAGTGATTTGATTGAAGTATGTTTTTAGAAGGTTTTAGCTCTTTTACAGAGAATGTTTTTACAACTTAATAAAAAGGATTTTTTTGAATCATACTCCATGCCTCACGGATCTGAGATTGATTTTTTTTGCGATCTTATATATTTTTCCTATAATTTTTTAAATGATGAACATTTTCAATACATTTAATCGTTTTTAGACAACTTTGATTTTTCACTTTATTCATTGATTCATTTGAAAGACAACTATTTTTGCTATTTACTAACATGTTTAATGATTTTTCGCTGATTTCCAGCCTGTCTCGAATCATAATACATATTAGGTGCAGTCCTTTCTGCGCCTATATCCCGCACTGTGCCTCACACACTGGAGAGGCGCAGGGAACTTTTCACCGCATGTATGAGCGCACCTCGGGCGCCGACATAAATGAGGCGCAGCTTTCACTTTATATCGGGCGAAAACGGGCGCTCCGATGCGCCGATCTTCATACATGTCGTCCTAATTAGTGTCTACATAATCCCTTACAGTCCTTGTAGAATAATGCCATACAGTGTTGCATAATGTCCTACAATATTCCAAATATTCTACAGACTCCTGTAATGACATGTGATAACCTCAACATATGATAGATTCAACTAGGCCTGCCATGGCCTATTATACGGAAATTACAGCATCAAGTTACAATTCTTTCTGGGCATGCAGCCAGTTTCGGACTGGGGTGTCCTGGGCCCGTCAGTGAAGTGGATTCTCAGGGCCCACCACTGAAGTGGATTAATGGGGCCCACCGATAGAGTAGATATTTAAGGCATAGTTCCCAACCCTCCCGTTTTTGGCGGGTCACTCCCGCTAATGGGAGCCGTGTCCCGCCCCCCCGCTTCAGTTGTTCAACCTCCCGCAGCTGAAGAGCTGCCGCAGGTTATATATAAGGAGGCATCAGGGTAGCGTCTCCTGACGCTCCCCTGAAGCCACCATCCTTGGCCGCGGTCCGGCAAGGCTCTCATAGCTTCATAGGAAGCTGCTTGAGAGCAGGGAGCCCCGAGGAGGAGTGTGGCAGAGTGTGTGCAGGAGGAGTGTGGCAGAGAGTGTGTGCAGGGAGGAGTGTGGAAGAGTGTGTGTGCAGGGGAGGACTGTGCATGCTTCAGTGTGTGTGCAGGGGAGGACTGTGTGCAACCTTCAGTGTGTGCAGGGGAGGAGCGTGCATGCTTCATGTGTTGAGGGGGAAGGAGTGTTCATAAATTCAGTGTGGTTCAGGGGAGGAATGTAACATCTTCAGTGTGTGAGGGGAGGGTGTGCATGCTTCAGTGTGGTGGAGGGGGGTGTGTGCACCCGTGTTGAGGGGAGGTTGTGCATGCTTCAGTGTGTGTAGGGGAGGAGTGTCATGCTTCAGTGTGTGTGCAGGGGAGGAGTGTGCAATGCTTCAGGGGTTTTGCAGGGAGGAATGTGCATGCTTCAGTGTGTGTGAGGGGAGGACTGTGCATGCTTCAGTGTGTGTGCAGGGGGGAGTGTGAAATGTTTTCATGTGGTGTGCAGGGAGAGTGTGCATGCTTCAGTGTGGTGCAGGGGGAGGAGGGTGCATCTTCAGTGTGTGTTGGGGGGAGACTGGCATCTTCAGTGTGGTGCGGGTAGGATTGTGCATGCTTCAGTGTGTGTGCAGGGAGGAGTTGTGCATGCTTCAGTGTGGGGTGCAGGGAAGTGTGGCATGCTTCAGTGTTTGCAGGGGAGGAGTGTGCATGCTTCAGTGTGAGTGCAGGGGAAGAGTGTACATGCTTCAGTGTGTTGCAGGGAGGATGTGCATGCTTTCAGTTGTGTGCAGGGAAGGGGTGGAGTGTCCATGCTTCAGTGTGTGTGCTGGGGAGGGTGTGCATGCTTCAGTGTGTGTGCAGGGAAGGAGTGTGCATGATTCAGTGTGTGCAGGGGAGGAATGTGCATGCTTCAGTGTGTGTGCAGGGGAGGAGTGTGCATGCTTCAGTGTGTGTGTGCAGGAAGGAGGGCATGATTCATGGTGCAGGGGAGGAATGTGCATGCTTCAGTGTGGTGTGAAAGGGGAGGAGTGTGGCGTAGTGTGCATGCTTCAGTGTGTGGGCAGGGAGGAATGGGGAGTGTCCCATGCTTCAGTGTGTGTGCAGGGGAGTGTGGCGAGTATGTGGGGAGGGGAGGGGTTGCATGCTTCATTTGGTGTGCAGGGGAGGAGTGTGGCGGAGTGTTCATGCTTCAGTGTGTGTGAGGGGAGGAGTGTGCATGCTTCAGTGTGTGTGTGAGGGAAGGGTTTTGCATGCTTCAGTGTTGGTGTGCAGGGGAGGGTGTGGCGGAGTGGCATGTTCATGTGTGTTGTGCAGGGGATGAGGGGGGAGTATGCATGCTTCAGTGTGTGTGTGAGGGGAGGAGTGTGCATGCTTCAGTGTGTGTGAGGGGAGGGCTGTGCATGCTTCAGTGTGTGTGTGAGGGGAGGAGTATGCATGCTTCAGTGTGTGTGTGAGGGGAGGAGTATGCATGCTTCAGTGTGTGTGAGGGGAGGAGTGTGCATGCTTCAGTGTGTGTGCAGGGGAGGACTGTGGCAGAGTGTGTGTGCAGGGGAGGAGTGTGCATGCTTCAGTGTGTGTGCAGGGGAGGACTGTGGCAGAGTGTGTGTGCGGGGAGGGGTGTGCATGCTTCAGTGTGTGCGGCGGATGGGTGTGCATGTTTCAGTGTGTGTACCAGGGCTGTTTTTGTTCGTGCAATGGGTGTGTTTGTTTATTTCTCATTTTTCAGTGTGGGTGCGAGGGGTGTGTGTGTATTGCAGTGTGGGTGCGAGGGGTGGGTGTGTATTTCAGTGTGGTTGCGAGGGAGGGGGGTGTATTTCAGTGTGGGTGCGAGGGGTGTGTGTATTTCATTTTTAAAATGCGAGGGGTGTGGTGTGTTATTTCAGTTGGGTGTGAGGGGGGGGGTATTCAGTGGGTGCGAGGGGTGTGTGTGTGTATTTCAGTGTGGTGGCGAAGGGGGTGTGTGTTTTTGGGATTTCAGATTTGGGGTGAGGGGTTCTTGTGTTTGTATTTCAGTGTGGTGGTGCAAGGGGTGTGTGTATTTCAATGTGTGTGCGAGGGGTGTGTGTATTTCAGTGTGAGTGTGAGGGGTGTGTGTATTTCAGTGTTAGGGGAAGGGGTGTGTGTGTGGGTATCTCAGTGTGTGCGACGGGGGTGTGTGTCTTTCAGTGCACGGGGGAGGGGTGTGTGTATTTCATTGTGCGTTTCGAGGGGTGTATTTTTAGTGGTAAGTGGGGTGGTGAGTTTGTGTGTGTGCGAGGTGTTGGGGGGGTGTTTTTGTTCTGGGGAGGGTTTAAATGTTGTGTTGGGAGGGTGGTGTGTTGGGAAAGTGCAAGGGGTTGGAGTTGCCCACTTATATTCGTCCTTGCTCCGTCTCCTGGCCCCTGCGGTCTGTCCCTGGTGGTCTCAATGGCGGAGACAGGCCCCCAAGGGTAAAAGTTGCCTTTTGTCGCCCTTCTCTCCTGCCTCCTGCGTTGTCTTTGGGTGGCTGCAGAGGGCAGAGACAGGCCACAGGGAACAGACCTGGTGATTGCCTATGGCAATAGCCCCATTCAGCTTTCCCGGAAAAACTGGGTGACACTCCATCCCCCAAAAACTGGGATCCAGTTTCCTACAGGAAAAACCCGGGATGTTTACCCCGGGTGATGGTGGTTTTCACCCAGCTTTCTTTATGCTGAATAGGTATCTAGACTATGTCATGGGTAAGCAGGGGCGTTTTGTTTATTTACGGTTCCCATTTGGACTACTCAGATTCCGTGGACTACGTCGGATCAACCTTGGTCTATTTTTTTTTCAAAAAAATTGGGTGAAAGAGGGATGGTGTCGGGGAGTTTTTTATTTAAATAAAAGTTTTTTCATGCAATTGTTGTGTTTTTTCCATACAATTCCAGTGGATGTAGTGTAGGGATCTACAGATCCTCTTCAAATTAAATTTGCCGGGGTTGGTGGGGCAACCACCAGGGGTACAGTAAAGCCGGTAAACCATCAGAAGGTGGGCCCTCTAATGTGGGTGGTCCGCTTTCCGGAGGGAGCCCCGCGGCCCGGGGATTTTAGAATGGGAAAAACCAGTATGATGGTGTCCCTTTCCCATTCTGAAGAACAGGCCCGCCGCTTGTTTTAAACCTTGGCCGGTTATGGAAATTGGGTGACCCCATGCGTTGTTTTTTCTGAAAATTTTTATATTTAATGAAATCTGCCAACGACATCCACTCCCCAATGATTTCAGGAGGTGTCCCCGCTTAGGATTCCCGATAAATAAATGAATAGGAAAAAAATAAGACGAGAGTTCCTCTCATTTTCCATAAACCAGCCCAAGGTAAAAACCACAGCCCCCCAGCCTGCTAATATCGAATGGGGTTGGGAACATTTAAAACTGGGCCCATCTCATTCTAAAAACATAGCCCACAGCCCCCCTCAAAGCCCGACCACACATAAAGGGTCCAATTATGACGGTTACCAGCTTTTTTCCCAGTACGCCTGGTGCTTTAAAGGGACTTGGGGGAATAGTGACACGGGTTAGTGTCAAGCCTAGGGATTGACAAAAAACTCTGCTGGTTTACACCAATCCCCAGCGCTATTATGGAGAGGCCCCTTCAGATACCGCCATACTAAAACTGAAATTAAATGGAAACACACAAATTACACAAATTATTTAAAATGAACACTCCCAACATCAGCCCTCTTTCACCATTTTTATTACAGAATCAATCCAACTTGGCCAACATAATCCATGAGTCCCGACATAGTCCCAAAAGGGGGAACCTGATGAAAAATAAGAACTTTGAAAAATAAAATCCTATCTCCTTTCACGCCCCTGAAAGATCAATTCCCCAACTGATCTTCTGAGGGTGCGGGCACAGATTTCAACCTGCACAATATGATTAGGGGAGTGCAGTGCCGCAATAGCATAATCCTCCGGGATGGTCCTAAGGCCCCCCAAAAGATTGTAAACTGCGCTGTCTGGGTTCCCTCTCTCCTACCACTCCCCACCATTTCCTTAGCATCCTAGTACCAACACAAAATAAACACCCTCATCACCCCATAACCTCTCCAACAATACCCATAGTCCCCCCTCACCTCCACTTATACGCCCATAACTTTCTCTCTATTTACCCCATAGTCCTCTCACCCCCCACCTATCACTAAAACCCCCCCTACGCCCCCAAAAACCTTTCCACGTACAACCTCCCGCCTATCACCCCAAGTTGGTTTGTACAGAGGTGGCACGTAGGTAATGCTGAAAAAAATAAATGCTAAGGTGTTGTGGTGAAATTTTTGGGGGACGGCGATGTGGGCGAAGAAGTCTTTCGGACAGATGGAGAAAAAAGGAAAGATAACAATTCCAGTCACAGAAACGTTCTGGTGAGTCCCATGTACTGTACTGTAGTCACTTAAGTGCCCGCAGAGCCGTGTACACTGGTATAAACCACTGTATAATCACTGTATGGTGGAAATATTGATTGTAATTTTAATTTGGGTTTTAGGTGTGGGACAGTTTGGCGGATCTTTCCCAACTTTTCCCATGATTGGGAAAAGGCTAACCAACATCCAGGAAACTTTGGGGGGCCCCAAAACCCAGCTTTTCATCCAAGTCGTAACACAGATTAGGTGGCGTATTTTGGCTTTTTTCCAAAGGGGGAAAGGCCTCACCCAAAGGGCGCGCGTTCTGAAATTTTTATTGCCGCGATTGGGGCCCTAGCCGCACTGCACCTTCAAATCTCATACTTTTTTACTTTCAAAAGTTGGCAAGTATGATTTAAGGGTCCACTGTACAGCTACTGCACATACTGACTGCACATAATATACATGACTCTTGCACTCTGCCTTTATTTCTCTGCCCTTCTGCCTGAAAAGCAGCCCAATGACTGTCATGTCAAGGAGTCCACAATACCTAAGGGCCCGCCAAGCCCTGGGGCCCACTGTAGGATTCCCCTATTTCTCTGTGTGCCAGTCTCAGCCTATATGCAGCATGTTCATTTGTGCATACAAGTGGCTGGAATATCCAGCCAATAGGCACGTCCATTTCATGTGCAGCACTTACACATTTGGCTGACATACTTTAGCCAATCAGCACAAATTTCGTTAATCTCCACTGTCAATTAGCATCACTGACGGGCCGAGGACTATACAGAAGCCAGTGGAAGTAGGAAAAAAACTTGAGAAAGACATGTATGGGGCTCTCTGTGTTAGGAGCTGTGCAGTACACACTAGAATTTACTGTACTGAACAGTATAGCAACAGGGCTTTATCTCAACCGTACTGTACATCACCAACTAATGAATTCCCCCTTCCACAGACACAGAATAAATAAAAAAAAAATCCTGTTTGTCTTGTGACAAAATAAATCCTGTGCCTTTAAGGGGTTTTCCATAAGGACAGGTTATCACCTGTCCACAGGATACATGATAACTGTCTGATCTGTGGGTGTCTGACCACTAGAACTCCTTCTGATCCTGAGAATGGGAGTCCTGAGTCCCCCATTTGAGTGAAGCAGCGGTCAAATATTTAAAGTCATTCTATTCACTGTCTATGTGACTTGTGGTGATAGACGAGCACTGCAGAGAACTCAGCTATCTCTGTTAGGCTAGGTTCACACAGCTTAATTGCGGGACGTAATTACGCCCCCGCATTTACGCCGTGTGGCCGGGGGTGGGAGCGGGGGGCCTGCACCTCGCCGGCCCATAGACTTGTGAATTACCAGCGGCGTATACGCACCGCTGGTAATTCACATGTCAATTATCTCCCCCCTCGGCGTATTCGCCGAGCAGGGAGAGGAGACATAATCCGTAGTTCTCTATGAGAACTGTGGATTACCATAATGACTGGGACGTTTTCAACCCGTAATTTGCGCACTCCGGAGCGTAATTACGGACTGAAATACGTTCAGTTTTAAGCCGTGTGAACATGGCCTTAGTCCCATAAAAGTTAGATGGTGTTGTAGTGTGCATGCCTGACCACTGCTCCATTCAAAGCCACTCTAAACCCTACTTCTTCCTGTTAACCATTTTCCAGTTGCTCCTTCTAACTGTAAAACTTGGGGCTTGCTTTATCTGTGTTATATTTGTATTTATTTTTCTACATTATTTATGTTCTGTTATTTTGGGTTGACATTTTGGAGCTTCAGAACCAGTTTCCAGTCAATAACAACGATAGAGGTACTGGTACACGGAAAACTGCAAACAAGAAACAGTAACTCTCACAGATGAACACCAATTTGTCAGAGTGCTAAGGGAGTGGACACTATGACATATAGTTTGATCTGAATTACCTTCAGAAGTTTATTGTCACGATATAGCACAATTATATGACATGTACAGTATATGTCATATAATAGCGCTGTATTGTGGCAATAAACCTATAAAGATAATACAGAGCAAACTATATGATATGGAAATGGAGTGATGGAGGTCCCTAAGTAATGTAATAACTCCCACTATAATCCCATACTGTGTCTTATATTCACAGTGTTATGTTTGAATTTGCGATTTCTTAAGGTTTTTTTGTCAGCCATGACTAGCTGTTAACAAGTGAAAGTAATGAGACTATAACCAACATACATTGTTGTTTTGATTTCCCTTGTTTAGGATAAAGGATATTATGTACGCAGTGTACACAAGTTTCTCTTGGTACCAATATTCCCCTGTTATCTATTATCTGATTGCTCCACAACTTGCTGCCACAGTAGTTACTCCCTGCTGAATCTTATCTCTAGCTCAGGAGCTTCTTTACCTAAGTTAATGACACGTTTAAACCATTAGCTATGTAGCCTTGTGTGCTACTGATTATAAATCTCCAGGACTCATTTCACTTTAACAGTAATAGCTAGGAATAGCAGAACTGACATGCCATCACTGCATAGATCCACCACAGTCTAGGAAGTAAATTTGAACAGGCTGACTAGATGACGACTTGTCTTTTTACCTACAAACTATGAAACTATGAAACTGGCTCTGGCTCTGTTCCACAGCATGGTGAGAACACACTTTAAACAAAGAATCACTCAGTTTAATTGGTCTAGCTTCAATGGTTATTGTGACTGAAGGGACCTTCATGCGTTATGCTACCCTGTCTGTATAGTTTACTATGATTTCGATGCTGATTTTGAGTATAATGCAGAGTAACTGTAGGGGCTCATCCCCACGGCAAAGACAAAAACAGGTTGTTTATCCACTAGTATTGTCCTGTGTTAGTGCTCTTCACGCGCTGGGGTGCGGACTTTTCTCGCATGAGTGGATAGAAGCCCTCTCCTACCATCGATATGTTAATATTCAGTCTGAAAACCAGCGAAGATTACATGTCCAATGCTTTTCGGCAGCCGCGTTTGAGCGGGTTTCATACCGGCCACGTGTGTTCATTGCGGCTGGTTCAGCAGGTCTGCAAAACGCAACCGTCTGAAAAACCGGCCGCACACCGTTGCCGTGGGGACAAGCCCTAGAAGTGAAACTTCTTTGAAACTTTGTAGAAGTGAAACTAAAAGTACTGCTTACTTCTCCCACACACACATGACAGTTTGCTCTGTACACACACCAATACAGGGAAATCTGTCATTCACTTCATGTGGGGGGATAAGCAAAACAACTTTTCTGATATATAGGACCTAAGGGGAGAGACGTTGAGCACTGTGATATACTGTATATATATATCACAGTGCTCAACTTCTAGCATATCCTGCTTTCAGAAGGGGTAGCATAAACTTCCTGACAGGTTTGCTTATGCTCTAACAGTAAACAGAACTACCAGAAAATGAATAGAATTCTAAATGCAGCTCTAGATATGAAAGGAGAAGACAATTTTAGAGTTGGTTAGTGTGCAGAACTTTTAAACATTGAAGATCGCAGGGTTGCAGAAACGCCTCTGGGCTGCTAGACACTTTCTCTTATGAGTGCTATGCTAGTCATCCCATAGTCCAATGCTAAATTGAAACTTGAAGCTTCTTGAAGCTTAAACCAAGATTTGTAGCAGAGCCTCCACCTATTGTGTGGCTAGTTCTTAAAGGGAACCTGTCACATAGTTTATGCCCCCTAGCAGAGGAAAGCACAAGCTAGTGACAGACCTGCTGTTTCCAGTGCTGTGTCCCTTATTTTGTAAGATGCTGGAGTTTTAGAGTATTTAGTGCTCAAATCTGCAGTTTTCAGCCAGAAAAGAGTTATGGAAAGAGTCAGTTTTTTCATGACCCGCCCACTTGAGGCTAACCCCGCCCACCTCAACTGATTAACCTATTACTTTGAATAGATAGAAACATGTGAATAACTGCCAGGTGGGCGGGGCTACCATTTGGTGGGCGGGGCTAACACCTGCTCATGAATAAGATTTGAGCATTAAATACTCTAAAACTGCTGAATCTTACAGAATAAGGGGCACAGCACTGGAAACAGCAGGTCTGTCATTAGCTTGTGCTGTCCTCAGCAAGGGGGGCACAACCTATGTGACAGGTTCTCTTTAAGTGCAGAGGGGCCTTTGGCCCAACCTTAGACCCTAGGGACTAGGTAAAACTGCTAGCTCATCACCCTGTATATCTGCATGTGTGGTTCAATTCTCATTGTTAGAGTAGGGACTATGTTGCCAATGAAATCTGTAGTCCGTCCCTTAAATTTTTTTTAAATAAATCTTTGAGGTTTATTCTTTTGAGGAAAAGACTAGTGTTGATCGAACTGTTCGAGAAAAGTTAAATTCGAGTCGAACTCGACAATTTTGAGTACTCAAGCCGCACCGAACATTTTACTGTTCGTTCGAGTAAATCTTCGTGTTTGACATGCTGTTCGAGACGCTATTTTAATAGTTTTCATGTCCAAAAATTGGCGTTGCTGCGGCAGTTTTTAGCCACATTAAATCAGTATAAAGTGCGCCAGAAAGTGCGATCCCCTCAAAAATCTGGCATCAGGTATACCTTGAATAGTAAGCATAGTGCGCATAAAAAGACGCATTGCACAAATTGAGGGACATAGCATATCATTGGTAGTGTATGTAATGCGCCTATCGAGGGCAGCTTAAACATCTTTTGATCAAAATATGTGAACCGAGAGTCTCAAAGTTTTTTCATGTATGATAGATAGCATAAATGCTTCTTTAGGGATTTCCACGTAGTGTATTGCCCTTTATGCAGTAGTGTGCCGCTGGCGGCGGTCTGTGTGTGTACATGTAGAATTACATGTGTGCCGCAGCCCTGCCAGTGGCACCCAGGTTTGCATACGTTTTTTCAGAAATGTTTTTGTGTGCAGAAACATACGTTATACTTGGTGTACATTGATTTTAACCTATATGGGAAGGAAGGGGTGCTTCCATTTTGGGTTTCTGTCCCCGCCCACTCTCACAGGCTGTCATAAGAAGGGCAGCTTGCAGGTTGGGTGTTTTTTATTTTTTTCTCTCTGAATAATGGAGGTCGGTTGACCCAGTGAGAGGCCTGATTGGCTCGATTGAGAGGTAAAGATAGCATAGGACTGCCCGATTTTGAGATCATGTTGAAAGTCGTGGGCAGCTTAAACATCTTTTGATCAAAATATGTGAACCGAGAGTCTCAAAGTTTTTTCATGTATGATAGATAGCATAAATGCTTCTTTAGGGATTTCCACGTAGTGTATTGCCCATTTGCAGTAGTGTGCCGCTGGCGGCGGTCTGTGTGTGTACATGTATAATTACATGTGTGCCGCAGCCCTGCCAGTGGCACCCAGGTTTGCATACGTTTTTTCAGAAATGTTTTTGTGTGCAGAAACATACGTTATACTTGGTGTACATTGATTTTAACCTATATGGGAAGGAAGGGGTGCTTCCATTTTGTGTTTCTGTCCCCGCCCACTCTCACAGGCTGTCATAAGAAGGGCAGCTTGCAGGTTGGGTGTTTTTTATTTTTTCTCTCTGAATAATGGAGGTCGGTTGACCCAGTGAGAGGCCTGATTGGCTCGATTGAGAGGTAAAGATAGCATAGGACTGCCCGATTTTGAGATCACGTTGAAAGTCGTGGGCAGCTTAAACATCCGTTGATCAAAATATGTGAACCGAGAGTCTCAAAGTTTTTTCATGTATGATAGATAGAATAAATGCTTCTTTAGGGATTTCCACGTAGTGTATTGCCTTTTCTGCAGTAGTGTGCCGCTGGCGGCGGTCTGTGTGTGTACATGTATAATTACATGTGTAGTGACCCAGCACTGAAGATTTCTTCGTTCCATATTTTGCTGTATTCTGTCACAATGTTTCAGTGCAGAAAAGAAATCATAATATTGCAGTCTAAAGTATTCCTTAGGTCGCCCTCTGCTGTTTGGTTCCTTGTTATAACATTTGCCTATGTATAACATGTATATCTGCTGATTGGCTGCATAACCTGTCGTTCAAAATGATGCAATAGCTCTCTGACATGTGACCCCTCTGCTACCATGCCAACACCAACGGCTGGCCAGAGGCAGTTAGGCAGTTAGGCAGTTGGTTAGTTAGTCTCTGCTCCTCCATCTGGAGGTGTGCGAGGTCTCTGGCAAGTCAAGGTGTAGGTTGCTCCCTGGCTCACCTCAGCCATTCTGCTAGGCCCCTAGCCTACCTCAAACCTGTCCTTAATTCTCCTACCACCTAAGGGACTCACACAGGATCTCCAGTGCTACTCAGGGGGGGGCCAGTCCCGTCAGACAACCGTCTGTCAGTGCGTGTGGGACTAGCGGGTCCCCCTCCAGCGGTCGGCGTCTTCTCCTGGCTTTCAAGTCAGAGATCCACGCACTTCTCATGCGTCAACGCGTGCGGAAGTAGCTTCAGTCTGTCTCAAATCCGAGTATTCAAGAATCAGAGGTCCTTCAAACCAGGTCTTTTTCTCAAAGCCTGTGCCCTTGGTGTAAGAATCCACTCTTCAGGAATAAGGTCTGTAATCAGTTATCTTTCTAAAGTAATACTACTCCCAGCAATCTCAATTACCAAAAGGTCTACACATACCAGAGACGTTTATCAATTTTCAAAGCTGCCCAAAATTTCATCATCTCAAGTCAAAAGTCATTTATACCCCCCGTTTTTGAATTTTGGGCAAGTTACCAGAGTCTGACAACCCAAATAGAGACTGTTGTAAACAAACTGGCAACATCAACTCAAGTCAAGTCATGACTGATCACGTTATTGTATTGGCAAGAGACAAGGCTCAAAATTATTGGTAAACTAAGCAACTACGTTGTTTCCAAGATTGTCTCAATTTGCTTATACAACGAAGATTTTACACCAAACCACCATATTACCCTCGTCCATACATCGTTACCCGTGACAACAACATCTTAAAGGGGCCAACCCGGTTCGAGTATGCACATGTGTGCCGCAGCCTGCCAGTGGCACCATTTGCATAGTTTTTCAGAAATGTTTTTGTGTGCAGAAAAATGTTATACTTGTGTACATTGATTTTAACCTATATGGGAAATAGGGTGCTTCCATTTTGGTTCTGTCCCGCCCATCTCACAGGCTGTCATAAGAAGGGCAGCTTGCAGGTTAGGTGTTTTTTATTTTTTCTCTCTGAATAATGGAAGGTCGGTTGACCCAGTGAGAGGCCTGATTGGCTCGATTGAGAAGGTAAAAGATAGCATAGGACTGCCCGAATTTGAGATCACGTTGAAAGTCGTGGGCAGCTTAAACATCTTTTGATCAAAATATGTGAACCGAGAGTCTCAAAGTTTTTTCATGTTTTGATAGATAGCATAAATGCTTCTTTAGGGATTTCTACATAGTGTATTGCCCTTTTTGCAGTAGTGTGCCGCTGGCGGCGGTCTGTGTGTGTACATGTAGAATTACATGTGTGCCGCAGCCCTGCCAGTGGCACCCAGGTTTGCATACGTTTTTTCAGAAATGTTTTTTGTGCAGAAACATACGTTATACTTGGTGTACATTGATTTTAACCTATATGGGAAGGAAGGGGTGCTTCCATTTTGGGTTTCTGTCCCCGCCCACTCTCACAGGCTGTCATAAGAAGGGCAGCTTGCAGGTTGGGTGTTTTTTATTTTTTCTCTCTGAATAATGGAGGTCGGTTGACCCAGTGAGAGGCCTGATTGGCTCGATTGAGAGGTAAAGATAGCATAGGACTGCCCGATTTTGAGATCACGTTGAAAGTCGTGGGCAGCTTAAACATCTTTTGATCAAAATATGTGAACCGAGAGTCTCAAAGTTTTTTCATGTATCGAGGCACATTGCGCAACAGAGGCGCATAACATATCATTACTAGTTTATGTAATGCACCTCGATAGGTGCATTGTGTTATGGAGGCACACAGCGTATCATTTTTTAGGTGCATTACAATGTGTCATGCCCGGCGTATAATGCGCCTAGTTTTGGTGTACTGCTACCGCTGCACCTCCTATAAGTATGCCCCTGCTTGCAAGCTGTCCTCATCTTTTCAGTTAGCCATTGAAAGGAATGAAGTATTTTAGCCTCTAAATTGTTTTCTGTCACTCTTAGAGCCAAATTGTCTTCACTAAGTTGTTCCACATATCCAGTTTTCCGTTATGGATGGTAATTCCAGCTTCTCCTCACCTGTATAGGTATAAAAATTAACCCAAACATCTTCTCCCATTGACTTTAATGGGGTTCGAGTCAAACCTCGAACCGAACACACTAAATTTGAGGTTCTACTCGAACTCAAACATTTTACTGTTCGCTCATCACTAGAAAATACATCATCACACAACTGTGAAGTTTTTCTTTTCTTAAGTTTAATTCCTCCCCCTTGACAACAAACTTCTTCCCTTGCAAAAAAGTATAGTATAATGAATGAACATCACAGTTTTCTTAATTTATTCCACAGCAACCCAAAGAATTCAGTATCAATAAACAGACCTGAAACAGTCAAAAACAAAGTGGTGGCCAGGCACAGAATGCTGACTCTATTGCATTGCCCATTCCCCAGTGGGCTCACACTGCCAGGGCAAGCAAACGTCCACTATGTTGTCTCAGCAAACTGATCTCATTAGAAGTCTGCACCAGACTGGGCTCCAGCCTCCTCCACATTTGCATGGAGAGTGTGTGAGCCAGAGAGATAAAGAATTCAGGAGCTACAAGGATGCTGAGACTCGCTGCAATCAGATAAAAGGCGTCGCACCTCAACAGCAATGAGAACATTCATATCAAGAGATGTAGTTCATTAAGAAAAACTGCATAGATCAATGGAGCTGCTCTGTCCTTAATGATACTGAGACTACGCATTGTCCTTGGCTCCCTTAATGACGTGAGGCAAGGGACCTGTAAGAAATGGTCGCGGTGCATGGTGGGAGAAGATGAAGCATGAAGCACAGGATACAGAGGACAGATACGAAGAATTGAAACCTGTGACAAATATTTAGAGATTAAGGAAATGTGCATTTTTTAACCCTCAAAATTACTTCAGGTCACAAACAAAGTGTTTTGGCCAAACACAGCAAAAATCATACAAACTTTAGGACTGTATAGAGTCATTGGTTGAAAGAAAAAAAGTTCTATGTGTAATATACAAGGTTCCTCATTAGATGGCCGTAATGAGATCAAACATTTTTAAGGCCACCAAGGGGACACATTCTCTCTTCTCTCTTGAGCTTTGGATATCCTCATTGGGATGAAATGTTCTTGAAATCCATCACTGGTCATTTACTCCATGAAAGCCCAAATTTTGACAAAACATTCCTGAGATCAACCATGTATCGGTTTCTTTCTCTAAAATCTACATTGTGACCAAATGTTAATAGAGCCATCATGCTTCTGCCTAATAGTTTCATTGGTTAAAACTAGTAAGTAAGATTATCGGTCTAGTTCTGCTGATGTTTTCTGTTTTTAGGGTTTTCAAAAAAATCTTTAGCACATAATCACATAAAATCAGATTAGTAGAGTCTAGCAGCTTGGACTTTCATCATTACCAAGAATGCCTTGTCCAGATCTTCATAGGAGAGAGTAATGGCTTCTCCTGCAAGCTTGTTGAAATGTGATGAGTTACTGAAAAGATCCTGGCAAGCAGGACTGGGACAAAGTATTGCAGTGCCCTAGACAAATAAGGCATATAGCACCGCCACCCCCTATTGGCAAATTCAACCCACTCCATACCTCATTGTGCCCCCTTTTCTGCCAGTGATGATGTGCAGCCCTAGGCTGTTAACTACCTTTTGTTCTACCTGTTGTAGACGCTCTGAGAAGAGGACTTCGGTCTGATGTATGCATGTCTATGCGATCAGGAGAAAGCCGGGAAATAAAGCAGCTACGAAGGACTCAGGTGATCTTTTGATATAAGAAATGTTTCATCTGTACAAATTGTCACTTTATGACTTTTAATGAAGTTATTAATAAAAAGTAATTTTATACAATTTCATGACTAGAACTGTGTATTTAGCTATACCGAAGCATAAAAATGTACATGACCTACCTTTGCCTACCCGCCGTCCCAGCCCATCTTGCAAAAAAGAACTTAGATATTTTCTATTACACTGTCTGAATGTTTTCAACCAAAAACAAACTTTAAAGCATTGCACTTTGTAAGTAATCTTAAAAATGTATATTACAGAACAAATTGATAGCTATATAGCCAATAGAGAGATATAAAAAGATAAATAGATATAAGATACGATTAAGATAGAATAGATATAGATACATGCAGTAGATAGATGAGATGCACAGAAGTATTAGCTATAGCATTAAAACTATCGAAAGGTGAAGTACATAACAATGATTATCTCTTGGCAATACACCTCTGAAAAAGTGGGAATTAAGGCAGCATGCAGACAGTCAGTTCTTGAAGATTTTAAAGAAGCCCCTAAGTGGGACTGATAGGATAGCAGAGGGAGCACCTCACTAGGGAAGAATGAGCAGCCAAAAGGGTTAATGGACTTGATTGGGTTTGAATGTGAGTAGGAGGTTATAAGTGGTGGGTTAGATTAGGTAGGGTCTTTTGGACGGGGTTATGTAGCACGTTGCCTTTCCATCCATCCTTGAAGAGTTGAGAACTGAGGGCGACATGTATGAACGTTGGCGCTGACAGGTCAGTTCTAAATAGCTTTAAGGCAGTGTAGAATGTGCCAGAATGTATGAACCTGTTCTTCTGCAGGTCATACATACAGGCACAGTCTAGTGCCAATACGACAAGTCAGGCTCTTGGTCTGGCTGTTCTAACTGTTATGCGCCTAGATTTGGCGTCAAAGAATCATAAATGTGTCTAATTCTATGAATGTGGTGCAATACGCCCCTAATCTTGGGCGCATTAAAAAATGTTGCGCCGGCTCTTATCGTGCCAAAGTTTGGAATGTGACTGTTCACACATCTATAGAACAGGGCTATGACAACTTTTCGATGCCAGATAAGTGGCGCAGCCCCGTTCTTACATGTCGCCCTAAATGCATAATAGTTACAGTGGCAGGAATAGGAGAGTTTTTTTGCAATGGCTTGAAAATGAAACTTATTTAAAGGGTTCTAGATAAAGTATAATCCTGCTTCTGTGGATCTACAAATGTGGTGCTGATGCTTGACCCCAGCTGTAATAACGTCTCTAGAAAGTGTTATAGGTCTCTAACTCAGTGGATGCCCTCAGGTTTGGTGGAGGACAGCTTAATGTAAATGAAGGTCTAAATAAAATTTAAATTGGTAAATGTGGAGTGCCTTCAGAGACCTCACCACTCCAATAGAGATGTTAATGTTTAGACATTGTTTTACAATTATATATTATGTAAATGCATGATGATGTTGATTTTTTAATAATGTGGCCGTTGTGGCTTTCCCACCTAGTTATTAGTCAATGTTTCATTTGTGGGGTTTGGTTAGGTATTCGGGGTGGTAAGCCTGGTTCATCAAGTCTATCTTTCTAGTCATATTGGAAGCAGAAAAAAATGTCACGTGTAATGACCTGAATGACTTTCACAAAAGCCAAACTGTAAAGGCTAGGTGACTGGATTGGGGCATCTCTGAAACAGTGGATCTTATAGAGGTTTCAGCACTATCTAGTACCTACCCACTAAAAGTGGTCTAGTCTGGACCGATGTCACAGAAGAACTACTATATCACAAGTTGCTGAAAAAGTTAATATTCAATATGATAGAAAGGTATCAGAACACACAGTGCATCACAGCTTGCTATGATTGGTGATTTGCAGCTGTAAACTGGTCAGAATGTCCATGCTAACTCCTTTCTACCTACAAAAACACATACAATGGGAATGAATGCTTTAGAACTAGACAATGAAAGAAACAAATAAGGTGGCCTATGAATTATGTTTTCTTTTACATCATCAGGTTTGTGTGCTCTGCTTACATGAGGAAGAGATGGCAGGGTGATGCTTTAGACCAGACCTGGGTATTGTATGGCCCTCAGGCCACATCCAGCCTTCTAACTAGCTCTAACCGGCCTGCATGAGATTACATGCAACTCAGTAGTCCCTGGTGCCGCAGCCATCCACCAACCGTTAAGGTCCCAAGTCGATACCAGTCGCTAAGCTATCGGCTTGGGACCTTGGAGATCACCGATGTCCTCTGATCACACGTACAGTTGCATGCTTCTATGGAGCAGAGAGCTTGCGGCTCACCGGAGTACACAGCACAGTAATGTGAGAGTATCATCACGCTGCCTGAGCAGCCTGATGACGTGATGCCTGTCCAAGAAGAAGACGGAGAACAGCAGGAGTTTCAGGGAGCAGGGGAAAGGTGAGTACTGTTAGTTTTTTTTTATTTTTAATTAGCCCTCTCTACCTGCTGTGGGACATATAACCTGCCTATATACCTACTGGCCTGACTTCAACCTCTGTCTCTCCACTGGGATCTTCCCATCTGCCTTTAAAAATGCTGCTATAACCCCTTTACTAAAAAAGCCCTCTCTGGACCCGTCCTGCGCTGCCAATTACCGATCAGTCTCTAACATGCCCTTAATCTCCAAACTCATGGAACGCTTAGTCTACTCTCGCCTAACCCGCTATCTCTCTGCAAACTCTCTTCTTGACCCTTTGCAATTGGGTTTTCGCACTTTACACTCCACAGAAACTGCTCTAGCAAAAGTTTCAAATGATCTCCTGACCGCAAAATCTCAGGGCAAATACTCATTGTTGCTTCTCCTGGATCTCTCTGCAGCATTTGACACTGTCGATCACCATCTCCTCCTCAGCATGCTCAGTGCCATCGGCATCCAGGACACTGCTCTCTTGGTTCTCATCCTACCTTTCTGACCGCTCCTTCAGGGTCTAATTTTCAGGTTCCATCTCCTCCCCTCTTCTTCTCACAGTTGGGGTTCCTCAGGGATCAGTTCTAAGTCCTCTCCTCTTCTCAATCTGCACAGCCCCCATTGGACAAACCATGAGCAGATTTGGCTTCCAGTACCATCTCTATGCTGATGACACTCAACTATACACTTCTTCCCGTAACATCACTCCCGCTCTGCTACAAAACACCAGTGATTGTCTGTCCGCTGTCTCTGACATCATGTCCTCTCTCTATCACAAACTAAACCTCAATAAAACTGAACTTATGTGATCCCACCTTCTACTAACCAACCCCCATCTCTTATTTCTGTCTCAGTGTGTGGTACCACCATAACTCCTAGGCAGCAGGCCCGCTGTCTTGGGGTTATACTAGATTCTGATCTGTCCTTCACTCCCTACATCCAATCACTTGCCCGATCCTGTCACCCGCACCTCAAGAACATCTCCAGAATCCGTCCTTTTCTCACTGACAAACTCTTACTGTTGCTCTTATTTTTTCTCGTCTTGACTACTGTAACTCCCCTCTCCAATCTGTCCTGAATGCAGCACCTAGTCTCATCTTTCTCTCCAGCCGCTATACTGATGCCTCTACCCTGTGTCAGCCACTCCACTGGTTCCCCATTCAGTACAGAATACAACATTAACTCATCACTCTCCACAGTGCAGCTCTTCCCTACGTCTCCTCCCTCATCTCTGTCTACCACCCTACCTGGTCTCTGCGCTCTGCTGATGATTTGAAATTACACACCTCTCTCATCCGAACCTCCCATGCCCGTCTCCAAGATTTTGCACATGCAGCACCAGTTATCTGAAACACGTTACCCTATATGATCAGGCACACACAACCTTCACAGTTTTAAGTGCACTCTGAAAACTAATTTTATTAGGCAGGTCTACCAAGATCCCTAATCATTAACCTCCCAATTTCTGTTATACTCATTCGTCACTCCCTGCATTTGGGCACTCACAGGCACTTATCTGTATATAGTTGTATGGTCTGGGTGGCAGGTTCATCCACTTTTTGTGTAAACTACCCCATATTTATGTAACATGGTTGGACCATTGTAAACTGAGCACTTCTCATCCTTTGTCTCGAGCACACACTAATAGATTGTAAGCTCTTGGGAGCCGGGCCCTCACACCTCGTGTATGATCTGTAAGTAGCTTTTTACTGTGTAACATTTATTTTCCTTGTCTGTTTGTATACCCTCTAAATTGTAAAGTGCTGCGGAATATGTTGGCGCTATATAAATAAAGATTATTATTATTATTAACTAGATACCTGCTGTGGTGTATATATAACCTGCCTATATACCTACTGGAGGACCTATATGCCTGCTAGGGAACATATAACCTGCCTATATACCTACTTTGGGACCTATAACCTGCTTATATACCTGGCAGGGAACCTATAACCTGCCTATATACCTACCGGGGGGGACATATAGCCTACCTATATACCCACTCGGGGACCTATAACCTTCCTATATACCTACTGGGGGACCTATAACCTACCTATATACCTGTTGGGAGACCTATAACCCACCTATATACCAACTGGGGGACATTTAACCTAACTATATACCTGTTGGGGGACATTTAACCTGCCTATATACCCACTGGGGGATCTATAACTTGCCAATATACCTGGTGGGAGACCTATAGCCTACCTATATAACCACTGGGGGACCTACAACCTACCTATATACCCGCTGGGGGGGACCTATAAACTGCCTGGGTACTTACTGGGGGACATATAACCTATATACCTATGCACTGGGGGACATATAACTTATTGGGGGAACCTATTACCTATACTGAGGGACATATAACTTAGTGGGGGCTCCTATTACCTACACTGGGGGACATATAACTTACTGAGGCACCCTATTACCTATACTGGGGAACATATTACTTACTGCGTGAAGTCACTGACAGTCATTAAGTCGGTTGTTAAGGCCTCAAGTCGATTGATAAGAGCTTAGCAATAGACTCTAGGGTCTATAGTATATAGGTATTAGGTAGAACTGAGTTAAATATATTAGTCTGGCCCTCTAAAACCATTTCAATTTCTCATGTGGCCCCATGGGAAAATTAATTACTCAACCCTGCTCTAGACAATAATCCCTTTCGGAACTTGGGACCCAGCAATCATGTAGATGTTACTTTGACAATGTCACGGTTCATACCGCGGTCCCTGCCTTGGACCGTCAGCCTGTCCGTGCCTGCCACGTCTCTGCTGGGGCTCCCTGTGCAGGGGTCCTGGCAGTCTGTGTTCTGCTGTTTACTTGCCTTTTCTGTTGCTCCTGCTTCTTGGGGTCCTGTATGTGCACTGCGCCTCCTAGGGTGCACGCGCGGCAGCTTCCTGCCCTTTATAGGTCCTCTGTCCTGATCACCTCCCTCTTGACCTGTGACCCCTGGTTGTAAGAGGAAGTTCCTCCCTTTGCTCTGGGTCAGTCCTGTGCAGTGTGTGTTGTGCATCATGCTGTGAGGTTCCATCTGAGCTCTTGCCAGCATCTCAGGTCTGCTGTTCGGGACGTAACCCCTGTGTTGCTGGTCGGGTTCCTGCTATCCACCAGAGCTCCTGACTACCTTGTCTGTCTTGTCAGCTGTCTCTGCACCCTTCCTGTTCCTGCCATTATACCTGTTCAGTAACCTGCTGTGTACTGCCGTAGCACCTGTCCAGTACCTGCTATATCTCTATGTTGCACCTGTTCTGTATCCTGCTGGATTCCTGCTATGTGTACATTTATTCCTGCTGAAAACTGCTCTGCATACATTACCCTGCTGTACTTGTTTACCACAACTTCTGTCCCTGCAGATCCTGTCCTGTACCTCGGCTGTCACCGCAGGTATCCACGTCAGGGGTAGCGACCTGGGGATTCCCCGCAGCAAAGTCCGTCCTGCTTTGCTGCGGGCTCCGGTGAAGACCCCTTAGACTCCGCTCCCTGGCGTGGATCTATACATACCATCTTGCCTGCGGTGATCACAGTGGATCCACATCTGGATTCCAGCGATCGCCGCCTCAGCGCACATGCTGTTACCGCCGCATTGTCACAGACAAGTATCATCTACCTAATAATTGTTACAGACAAAGTATACCCTCAGTGAAATTCCAATATGGCTGTTGACTATCTTTTGGCAGAATACTGTACCCAGTCAAAAAATGCTGAGGAATGGTTTAAGGAACATGACAAATAGTTTGAATAGTTGACTTGGTGTATAAAATTCCCTAGATCTCAATTTGATTAAGCTTCTGTAATCAATTGCAGAAAAGATGCTAACACAATTCTAACGTCTTTGTCTCAGGAGATCTTCAGAGGTCTTATGGAATCCATGCTTTGACTGGTAGAGCTGTTTTGGTAACAAGAACAGGATCCTCATAATACTAGGTAGGAGGTTTGTTGTGTTATGGTTGTTAAAAAAACTTGGATTAGATGGATAGATACAGAATCTCACAAAAATGAGTACACCCCTCCCATTTTTGTAAATATTGTATTATATCTGTTTATGGGACAACACTGAGGACATGACACTTTAATACTATGTAAAGTAGTCAGTGTACAGGTTATTTAACAGTATAAATTTAGTGTGTTCTCAAAATAACTCAAATAACTGAAAACACAGCCATTAGTGTCTAAACCGCTGGTAACAAAAGTGAGTACACCCCTAATTGAAAATGAACAAGTTGTGCCCAATTTGCCATTTTCCCTCCCCTTTGTCATGGGACTTGTTAGTGTATTAAGGTCTCAGGTGTGACTTGGGAGTAGGTATGTATCATTTAGTGTTATCATCCTCACACTCTCTCATACTGGTCACTGGAAGTTAATTACGGCACCTCATGGCAAAGAACTCTCTGACCATCTGAAAAAATAATTTTTTCTCTACATAAACATGACCTAAGCTATAAGAAGCTTGCCAACACCCTGAAACTAAGCTGCAGCATGGTTGCCAATACCATATAGCGGTTTAACAAGACAGATTCCACTCAGAACAGGCCTCGCCATAGTTGATCAAAGAAATTGAGTGCACATGCTCAGCATGATATCCAGAGATTGTCTTTTCGAAATAGACTTATGAGTACTGCCAGCATTGCTGCAGAGGTTATAAGAGTGGGGGATCAGCCTATCAGTGCTAAGACCATACGCCGTGCACAGCATCAAATTGGTCTGCATGGCTGTCATCCCCGAAGGAAGACTCTTCTAAAGATGATGCACAAGAAAGCCTGCAAACAGTTTGCTGAAGACAAGCAGACTAAGGACATAGATTACTAGAACCATGTCCTGTGACCAAGATAAACTTATTTGGTTCAGATTATTTCAAGCATATGGGCAGCAACAAGGTGAGGAGTACTAAGACAAGTGTGTCTTACCTACAGTCAAACGGTGGGAGAGTCATGGTTTGGGGCTGCATGAGTGCTGCCAGCTGTGCAGAGCCACATTTCATTGAGGGAACCATGAATGTCAGCATGTACTGTGACTTACTGAAGCAGAGCATGACCCCGTCCCTCCAGAAACTGGGCCGTAGGGCAGTATTGCAAGATGATAATGAACGCAAACACATCTTCAACTGCCTTGCTTAAAACAAAATGAGGGTAAAGGTGTTGGACTGGCCAAGCATTTCTCTAGACCTAAACCCTATTGAACATCTTGTGGGGCATACTTAAAGCGAAGATGGGGGAGCACAAGTTTTCTAACAGCCACAGCTCCGGTATGTAGTGAACTCCATGCCCAAAAAAGTAAAGGCAGTGCTGGAAAATAATGGTAGCCACACAAAATCTTGAAACTTTGGGCACAATTTGTCTATTTTCACTTCGAGGTGTACTCACTTTTGTTGCCAGCGGTTTAGACATTGATGGCTGTGTATTGAGTTATTTTGAAGGCACACCAAATTTACACTGTTATACAAGCTATACACTGACTACTTTACATTGTACCAAAGTGTCATATCTTCAGTGTTGTCCCATGAAAAGATATAATACAATATTTACAAAAATGTGAGGGATGTACTCACATTTGTGAGATACTGTAGATATATCAATAGATGGATGGATAGATAGATGAATTACTGTACCACGGTCATATCTTCTCTGCCTCGCAAGCCTAGATAACTATTCAATACCTTCAACTCTACTCTGTCTCCTGGCACCTCCGGCCCCGCCCTCTCTCAGCAAATGATTTTGCCACTCACTTCTTAAGCAAGATCAACCTCGTCAAAGAAAGCTTCACCCCACATCTTTCCTCTCTACTCTCCAAATCCAACCTCACTACCTGTAATCTTGACTCAAGGTCATCCAACCTTATCCCAGACCTTAGTGCTGTTATTATCTCAGCCCTCACCCATCTGTTCAACCTATGCCATCTTTCCTTCCTCCTTCAGAAAGGCTTACATCACACCCATCCTTAAGAAATCATCTCTTGACCCCTCCTATCTGTCCAACTATCACCCCATCTAACTGATTCCACTTGCCCCAAAACTCCTTGAAAAGCATGTCTATTTTGAACTGTCCTCTCATCTCACATCCAATTCTCTTCTTGACCTGTTGCAATCTGGTTTACGATTCCATTACTCTACAAAAACTGCCCTAACCAAAGCCACCAATGACCAATTAAAAGCTAAAGCCTCACACCACTATCCTGTCCTTCTCTTAGATTTGTCCTCTACCTTTGGGACTGTAGAACACTCCTTCCTGCTACAAATCTTCTGATTCCTTGGCATCACGGACTTGGCCCTTTCCTGGATCTCTTCATACCTCATTGATAGGAAATTCCGCATCTCTTACTCTCACACCACCTCCTCCTCTGTTGGTGTCCCTCAGGGGTCAGTCCTGTGACCTCTACTCTTCTAAATCTACATTTTACGCTTGGGTCATCTCATAGTATCACATGGCTTTCAGTACCACTTGTATGCTGATGACACCCAGCTTTACATCTCTGGCCCAGATGTTAACTCTCTGTTCTCCATGATCCTATCATTCATATCCTCCACCTTCTCCTCCACCCTCCCAAAACTAAATGTGAAGAAAACTGACTTCATCATCTTTCTTCCCTACCACTCTATCCCTCCATCTGATATATCACAGGCAATGTCTCTACACTTTCAATGGTACCGCAAGTCTGCTGCCATGGGATAACCTTTGACAACTCTCTGTCTTTCAAACCCTTACCTACCACCTTCACCTGAAAAATGTTTCTTTAATCCAATCATTCCTTAACTTCAATACTACAAAAATGCCATTGTCATCTCCAACTTACTGTAGACTATTGCAACATCCTTCTCTGCAGCCTCACATCTAGCACTCTTAACCCCCTTCAAGGCATCCTCAACTCCGCTGCCTGTCTGATTCACCTCTCCCAATCCCTTCACTGGCTACTCTTTTCCCAGTTAATTTAATTCAAGTTACTAACCATGACCTACAACGCTCTCCATAATCTTTCCCCCATACATTTCTGCCTTAATCCCCAGATACCTCCCCTCACTCAATCTATGCTCCTCACAAGACCTTCTTCTTTGTTTTCCCCATGTCAGCTCCTCACACAACCACAAGACTTCTCGTGCTGCCCCCATACTCTGGAACACATCAGATTCTCCTCCACCATCACAAGTTTCAAAAGCAACCTGAAAATCCATCTCTTTAGGATAGCCAATAACCTACAATAACCCCACTGCCACTAATCCACCCCACAAATATGTCTGCCTCTCACTTTCTGTCTCTTTCCTACTCCCTTGTAAATTGTAAGCCTTTGCAGATAGGGTCGTCTCTCTTTGTACTAGTTGTTAGTCATTTGGTGTTGCCACTGTACTTTATTTAGACCTATGTTATGTATGTAACCCCCCATGAATGTACGCGCTCTGGGATTAATTGCGCTTTAAAATAAATAATAATAATGATAATAAAGATAGATACCTTTACTGTTTGTAGATTAACTCCAGTAGATTGACTGTAAAATAAATAAAACTAAAAAGAAAAGCTGAACAAAATCTCCAGTTCCTGTGAGATAGAGCAAAGCAAACTAATTAGAAAAACTGGATCTAAGTGGACAGAATTGTACAGGAATAAATTGCACTAGGACTAATATGGCGTCTTAATAATCTCAGGTGAGTATTTTGCTGTGCTCTCCATTTAATAAAACCCTAATTTACATCTCATTTTCTCTTTACTCAGAAGCCTCGTGTTGGGGATCTGCATTCTCAGCATCCTGATATTTGTATGATATCATCCTGGAGAACATAACACACAAAAAGTGAGGTGTCTATTATGTGCACCAATAATCCCTTAGATATCAATGTGGTTATAATTGACATTATTAGTAGAAAGCTTCTATGGTTTTTATGGGTTGCCATCCATAATGGATATAGAAGAATGTAGTGTAGGTTAACAGGCCAGTGCCTATAGGGGCTCTGAAGAGAAGGGCAGTTGCTATTCAGGGCTAGGAACAGATTATAAGTGAATACTTCTTCATTCTAGTTATCAAGAACCCTTAACAGGTATGTTTCAAGGATTATCTTCAAAGGGGTGTTCCAGAACCTATTCATGCTCGTTTGTCCATCAGGATATGAGTAAAAATAGAAGATAGATCTCATACCTCCCATATGGTCTCCTTCACTTCCAGCTGCCAGTCCGTTCATCCCAGCTAAAGACGTTCATCATTTACGTAACAGCTCCAGCCAATTACAGGCCAGAAAGGTCAAGTGCAGGTGACATTGTGGCCTGTGATTGGCTGCAGCTGCCACGTCAACAGTGAGCGTTCCATGCTATGAACTATGTATATTGCTCCTAAGCAGAGCTGTTTGTTTCCGCGTTCAAACAGTTCATTTAATCATGGGCAATATACCTATTGTCACCAGCATGCCGCTAATTGGCGAATTGCCGGATGCTGACCCTACATATTCTGGGATTCTTCCCTACTTCCCTGCCGAACCTACAGTGCTCTTAGCCTTAGAGAAAGCAGTCCAGATAGTATTATTGTTCTACCATGTTCCTGTCCCTTTGCTACGTTTCCCGACCATGAACTTTTGCTGTCTGTCTTGACCTTCCTGCCTGTCCCTGACTAACAGCCAGCCTAATGATTCTGTACCACGCCACATCTTGGCCACCACTTAAGGCAAATCGTGCCAGGGGTGGCGACCTGGGGGTTGTGCTTTCCGCAACTAGTCCAGCGGCTTTGGTGAAAACCAGCGGCCCTTTAGACTCTGCTCCCTAGTGCAGCTTACACCATCGTCTGCAGTGGTACAGCGGATCCACTACTCCAGCCGTTACAGTTAGATCCTGTCATGGATCTCACTAAGGTGCCTCTGCCAAGTGTCGCGGACCTCACGACCTCACAACCAGCTGTCCATTATGATGCAGCAGCTCCTCTCCGCCCAGCAGCAGTAACAGTCTTCTCCTGCGGCCTCTTCTGTGCCGCAAATCGTTCTCGCCAGCTGGTCCCAGGTTTTATTTTGTGGAGAAAAAGGATGGCTCCCTTTGTCCCTGTATCGACTATCGATGTCTCAATAAAAACACGGTGAAGAATCTGTATCCTTTGCCCCTGACATCAGAACCATTTGACCACCTGCATGGAGCCAGAATCTTCACTAAACTTGATCTGTGAGGGGCCTACAATTTGATCCGAAGTCGTGAAGGTGATGAATGGAAGACTGCCTTCGATACCCGTGACAGGCATTTTGAACCATTGGTGATGCTATTTGGTCTCTGAAATGCCCAATGACCTCTGTAACGCCCATTGACGCCCCAATGTGTTCCCCCAGGGGAAGCAATTGTGCCTCCTGGCCTCAGGAAGAAAGTCTTGGGGACATGGTTCTTTATTGGTCAGGCAACCTGGAGTGCTAAAATCTTGTTTACTTATGTCTGAGCACTACTGGTGGCCTAACTTGGACTTTGTTCTTTCCTGTACCACGTGTGCCAGTGACAAGACACCACACCTCAAACCTACAGGCCTTTTGCAGCCTTTGCCCGTTCCAGAATACCCATGGACACACATAGCCATCAATTTTATCACTGACCTACTACCCTCCTTGAATAATACCGTCATCTGGGTGGTTACGAATGTGTTCTCAAAAATAACCCACTTCGTGACCCTGCCTGATCTCCCTTCTGTTCCTCAGCTGGCGAATCACTTGTTCTGGCACATTTTCCACCTGCATGGTCTGCCCTTACATATCGTTTTGGATAGAGGGGTCCAATTTGTCTCTAAATTCTGGTGTGCTCTGTACTCTCAAATTGTGCTGTCAAATTGGACTTTTCTTCAGCTTACCAGCTGGGAGACTATCTGCGCCACTTTGTTTCTGCACGACAGGATGACTGATCCAACCTGCTACCTTGGGCAGAATTTTCATACAACCACCAATGATGCAGTTGGAGCCTCCCCGTTCTTTATTGTCTATGGCCACCCCTATTCCTCTGCCTGTTTCTTCTGATTTCCTGATGTCTCCCTGATGTAGATGGCCAAGTACAGTATATCATAGCCATTTAGCAAGGAACTCAACAGTCCTTACTGCCAGCTTCATCCTCTATGAAAAATCAGACGGACAAGAAGAGGAGAAGTCCCCCAACCTTCTCTCCAGAGAACAAGGTTTGGTTGCTTCGCCAAGTAAGTGTGTTTAAACATCCCCAGCTACAAGTTGGCTCTCCAGTTCCTGGGGCCTTTCAAGGTCTTACAAGCTCTGTCTTCCTTCATCTCTCCATATCCTAAACTCCTTCCACGTCTCCCTCCTCAAACCACTGGTCTTCAACCAGTTTTCCCAGGGGGATGTCTCTCCTCCTCCAGTAGCCGACTCTGCTGATATCTTTGAAGTGACCACAAAAACCCAGCGGGGAAAACGGTTCTTCCTTGTCGATTGAAAGGGGTTCGGGTCTGAAGAGAGATCCTGGGAGCTAGAAGCCAATATCTTGGATTGGGATCTTTTTCATTTTTTCTACCTAAATAAAGCGAGAGGCATAAAGGGGGCAGTGCTGTCATGGACAGCGCCACGGTACGCATGTCAGGCTTCAGGTGCGCTCATTCTGCAGGCAGGTACTCACCTAGAGACGCTCCTGCTCATCTGCGATCCTCTGCCAGCCAGTGCACGTGCTCCCACTCTCTTGGACACATTTCGTCTCTCTGAGAGTTAAAGGGCCAATGAGCCGGTAATTGGCTAATTGCCGGGCGCTGACCCTATGTTTTCTGGGCTCCTGTCCCATTTTCATGCCGTATCTACAGTTCTCTAAGTCTTAGAAATAGCATTCAAGATTGTAGCTTGTTCAAGTCCCTTTGCTATGTTTCCCAAGCTAGAAAACAATATTTGGCTTTGCACATCCAAAAACTTCATTGAAGAAAATGAGCATAGGTGCACACTGGTGTGGCAGCAATATATATACACATTCCAATATAAGTAGCATACTATCAACTAAAAAAAGCTATCAAAAGGCACATAGGAATTTTTGAAAAAGCATTTCTGCTATTTAGGATACATGAACAATTTTTTGAGGTTCTTAGTTCACATTTTTGATCAAAACTGCTTAAGCCCACCTCCCAATCTTCAAGGGGACCTCAAATGCAGGTGGGTTCCTACACTAATGTTTCCTCTCTTTAGGGCCTGTTCAGACCTTCATACTTCAGGGAGTGAAGGCACCAGCTACTAGGTACACTGCATTGATTTAAAAGCCTGTGAAGGTGGGTGGAGTGCGAAAAACCAACAAGGAGGCAGCCACTCCTCCATACACAAGCTAGAAAACAATATTTGGCTTTGCACATCCAAAAACTTTTTTGAAGTATGAAGGTCTGAACAGGCCCTAAAGAGAGGAAACTTTAGTGTAGGAACCTACCTGCATTTGAGTTCCCCTTGAAGATTGGGAGGTGGGCTTAAGCAGTTTTGATCAGAAATGTGAAATAAGAACCTAAAAGAAATTTTCATGTATCCTAAATAGCAGAAATGCTTTTTCAAAAATTCCTAAGTGCCATTTGATAGTGTTTTTTAGTTGATAGTGTGCTACTGATATTGGAATGTGTTTGCTACATTTCCCGACCACAAACCTTTGCCGCCCGTCATGACTTTCCTGCCTGTCCCTGGCTACGAGTCAGCCTAACGATTCTGTACCAGCCCACTCCTCGGCCGCCACTGCAGGCAAATTGCACCAGGGGTAGCAACATGGAAGTTCGCTTGCCGCAGCAAGTCCAATCTGCTTTGTGGTGGGCTCTGGTGAAAACCAGCAGCCCCTCAGACTCCGCTCCCTGGTGCGACTTACACCACCGTCTGCAGTGTTACCACGGATCCACTACTCCAGCCATTACACCTATATAGTCATATCTTGCAATCATGCAATACAGTATTTTAAATAGACTAGACTGCAGGATAAGTCTACAAAGGGTTTAATTTGTAGCCTGTAAATATGGAGACTCATAAGTCTGCATAAAATCTGTATACATAAAATTGTATCTTAAGACAAATTGCAATATTTTATTGATCAAGGAATATGAAAATGTATTCTAGTATACATTAACATATTTTTAGGTGCCAAGTTTTCACATTGGTGATCTATTTGACCCCCAGAATCCTCACCACAGACCTCCAGGAAACACAGCCAACTAAAACTACCTGGGTTGGACTATCTTTTGAAAAGCCAAAAAACCCTTTTAATGAAAGGGCTCTGCGGCACCAGGAAGTTTATACCTTCATGATCTATAAATCTGATACTGGTGAGGGTGGAGGTAGGCTTTGATGAGCAAATTAAATGTTAAAAGGAAATTGAGTGTAGTGTACAGGGGTTGGTGGTACAATACACTACTAAAGAGTTAAAAACGTCATGTTTATTAATGATTGCACTATTTTCTGTGTTAATTGCACTTTACCCCTGTATCCAGCTTACAGCCTCTGCACATGTCTGTAAAACGAATGTATAGTCATGCTGCCTTGCAGTAATGTAACTGATTTCAGCCACTCAAGAGCAAGCGGCGGGAGTTACTATGGCAACCAAACACAGGGAGGGGGAGTACGTTTATAAAAGATAGGTAAATTCAGTGTTCTAGGTCTTTTTCATATAATGTTCTCTGAGGTTAATCATCATCATCTGTCCCAGCAGCTTGTCAGAGGTACAATCCATCATGCTACCCTGACATGGTCTATGCTGCCCTGGGCTCAGTGGACAGCTTTAACCTTTTATTTCCTTGGCTGCATGGGAGTAAATCAAAAGAGTGAGGAAAGCCTATTCTAAAGGCAGAAGGTCTCAGCTGGGCTATCAGGACTTTGGATTCTCAGGATTGCATGAGGTAAAGATTTAGTCCCACCAGACCTCATGGCCTTCAGGACCCAGTTAGCCTCTGGCCTAGCCGAAAACCCCCAAGATCTTATGATTGTCCAGTGCACATGGGAGCAAAGGTGAGCTCCATGTTTGACTTCTGGAAATCGCTCATAAAGGACTTTAACTGAGGGAATCGCTGTTGCTGTTACTAGTCTACTGAGTGGCTTGGACTGGGTGAAGAGAAATGTAATTTGTAAATGTGATCCACTTCTGTGTGACTGAAACATCTTGCCATGGGAAGTAAAGGAGGCCTGTGCAGCTGAAGTTATGTTTTAGCCCCTTCGTCCCCTGCCTGTCATTCTGCACCACACACCAAGGGCCCCTCACACACCATCTAACACAGGCAGTGGAGACCATCACCAGAGTGTGCACCGGGGGAACAACTACCACCATCACCTCTAAAGTGTAGATCCCCTCTTCACTGTTGCCGGGTGATGGAGGAACACAAGAGGTGTGGGTAGCAAGGTGCTAGCCACTGCAAGCCATCTTCCTCTTCTCTGCCTCCCTCGTGCGCTCTGGTCCACCACATGAGCATATATTGTACCTTTTTTGCATAAGAGCTCTCAGGTGGTAATTTTCATTACTCACTAAATGGACCCATATCTAGAAAGTTTTACTTTCTTGTGTTCCATAGCTGGTTGAATTGCGGTGAACCTAAGTTCTATTATCAGGAAGGTAAGTCTTTTCTGTGGTTTAAACTTTCATAATTTTTTCCTCTCTCACTTTCTCCTGCCTGTCTGATGGATGAAACCATTAGTGAAATCACTGTAAATATTGTGTTAATTTAGAACTTACAAGAGGATCCCTCATTAAGGAGGTTTCACATATCCTACTTCCCAATTAATGTTTAAGGCTTTGCTGGAACACAGATATGTCACAGCATGTCAGCGTGTCAGCCAACGGAACACTAATAACGCAGCAGACCTTAAAGAGCGTGCTCAATGTCACATCCCTTTTCTTCAGCTGTAAATAACATATTTCAATGTATTTTTTTTTCTTTGATGGCGGCTTTGCCTTCATTTCGACAGAGAATTTTCGCCGCAATAACATCATTATCTCATAGAACTTTAATTGCTCCCTGGAAGGAGACGGATAATCTGAAGATTTAAGCCTGCTGCCGACCAGAAACGAAGAAGCAAAATAATGATACGTATTGATAAGCAGAAATCCTTAAAGGAAAATATTGAGAGATGGAAGCAAAGATAAAATGCAAACTGCCGCTCTTCAGGTGACTGGTGATATGTAAGGAAAACTCCAGCCAAAGTTAATGATCCGGTGCCAGAAATCTAGAATTATCTCGACTTGGAAAGATAATGATTTAATGATTTAAGTTCTGTAACTGTAATTTGTGTTAATTGTGAGCTGCTGCGGTGATAAAGCAGGAAATATGGCAGTTTATTTTACAGATGTAGAACAGGATTTAAAGAGTTTGTACATAAATGGGCTACCCTCAATGCAGTACCCAACGTACTGTAGCAATATGTATGCATGTGTGGCTATGTTTTGTACTGCCTCTAAGCATATTAAAGGAGTTTTGTCACTTCCCAAATTTCCTTCTGAAGGCAGCTCATAGCTCACTGTGAGACAGCCTCAGATAATGGCCACACATGCGCAGTTCTCCCCCATTCATATCTATGGGTTTTCCGAATATACGCAAGCACACTCCCATAGAAATGAATGGGGAGAACTGCGCAAACACAATCATCTCCCCTTTCTATGAGGCAGGTTCATAGTGAGCTATGAGACAGCTTCAGAAGGGATTTGGGGAAAACCAAAAGTATGCAATGATGAGATGTAGTAGGAAGCAAAGCTACAAGGGTTAGATGGCCATCAAGGTTAAATTCTGGAAAAACATCTTTCATGTAACTTTATAACCATGACATAGTGAAGATATTTTTCCATCATTAGTTCAAAGTATAACCACTTTCTCAATTATTTTCTATAAATCAAAAATATATCTCCACTACCATATTACAAAGTATTGGTGAGGTCTTATCTGGAGTATGTGGACCAGTTCTGGGCTCCAGTTCATATAAAGGATGGCCTGGAGTTAGGCAAAGTACACAGATGAACAACTAAACTGGTAAAGGGAATGGAGAATCTTAGTTATAGGGAAATGTTAAAAGAATTAAACTTATTTAGTCTTTAGAAGAGATGCTTTTTCCATGTTAAACCCCCCAATAGACAAGAGGCCTCTCCTCTGTCTGGAGAAAAAAGTACATTCTCCATAGGTGAAAACCCCTCTTTACCATACGAACTGTGAATCTGTGGAAATGCTGCCTCATGAGCTGGAACAGCAGGAACAGGTGAGGGTCTCAAAAAGCACAATCCAATATCAGCAGCACACTACTAGCACTAAAAAGCAATCAAAAGGCGCACAGGAATCATTGGAAAAGCATTTCTACTACTTTGAATACATGAAAATTAGAGGTTCTTAGTGTATGTTTTGATCAAAACTGTAATAAGCCAACCTGCCAATCAACAAGGCAACTTCAATACAAGTGGGAACCTACGCTACATGCTACCTCTCTTGCCTCTTCAGACCTCCACATTTCAGGGAGAGTAGATTCCAGCTATAAGGTACTCTGCAATGATTTAAAAACCTGTGCAAGTGGGCAGAGTGCAAAAGCCAAAGTGGTGGCAGCCATTCCCCCATATTCAAAAAGATCTCCACAATTATTTGAAAAAAATAATATAATATACAGTTATGTAGATGTATTGAATTCTTGTTTGAACATTGAACCCGTGTGTAATATTCCTTTTAGGGCAGATTTGTTCATGCCTTTTTGGCTCCATATTTCAGGATTAATAGGGGAAAACAAAGTTTTCAAATTTTCTATATCCATATCTTCTCCAAACCCTTGGATTAATTTGCTGATGGTATGCATTTATTCAACCATACTATCTAAATCCAGGTTCACAGCGCATTATTGTCTACCTCTAAGGTCTCCATGATGGTATTATAAAAAAAAGGTAACCCAACAGATACCGCCACATAGTCAAAGCCGGGACATGGAAACTGACAGAACAAATAAAATCCTATGTGGACTAACAAGAAAAATTTGTAGCAATTTAGCAAATCTTGGCATGATAATAAATGACTTCTTTATTAACAAGCACATTAAAAACGTGGCATTTTATCACAGGGCAAGAAAATACCGGTGCGCTCTTAATCGTAACATAAGCAAAATGATAACAGCTGCATTCAAACCGCAGACCCGCTAAGCACAGTGAATAGAGAGCGCAAAGGAGAGGTAGACGCAGAGAGCCACCACCGCACCATAGTACACGGGAGCAAAAAACATATAAACAGTAAAAAGCATATACAATTTTTACTGTTTCTCTGTTTTTTGCTCCTGTGTACTGGAGTATGGTAGCGGCTTTCTGTGTCTGCCACTTCTGTGCGCTTTCTGTATGCTGTTTGGCAGTCTGTGGTTTGAGTGAGGTCTTATTCATTGTTGTGTGCCGGTTTTGTTTCATGTAGTGGTGCTTTCTTGCTTAAGCATCTGGGGTGCTTTTACAGTTTTATCTGATGTTGAGACCTTGAGTAGCACAACACATGTAGAGGGCTGTCTTTACTGCGTCAAACACATGAGCGCCGGAGTTCAGCGTGCCCAGGCAGAACGTTCTCCAGAGGATGCCATCATCCTGTCTTACTGTTAACAGGTGAGCAGCTCTTTATCTATTGGATATGCTATGTATATATTGCTGTTCTGTATTCACTTTACATTATGATTAAGAGCTTACTGCTTAAAACGCATCAATGTATTTTTTTATTCAAATTAAAAGATTCCACGTTTTTAATGTGTTTGCTAATAAAGGAGTTTTTTAATATTACACCAAGTTTTGCTGGATTGCTACAAATTTTTCTTGTTGGTGACACACAAGGTGTTTTTCCATGCAACTTTGGATCTATAGAGCAGTTAAGGTCGCCTAATTTCTATTTATCCTATGTTAGACCATGCTTTGTATCCCACTTGGAATGCTGGCAAATAGAGCAAACATAGTCCAAATAGGACTATGTCATCTGTTTGTCTCTACTGCGTTGTGGTATCCATTGGGGTACCTTTTTTCTCGGCACTCCGACGGATACCTCAGGTGTAGACAGTAAAGCTTATTCTGCTTCCTGCACTGATAACTCACTTTCAATTCCTTAGTAAGGCAGCGATAAAAATGCGTTATCTGCTCACAAAAGGTTCAGGCTAGGCTGGGTTCGCTTCATATTATTGGCCTTTGCTTAGTGTGAACACTGGGAAAAGCTTCAAATGAACACAATAAGCATGTCCTCAGGGTTCCATTAATCCTACAGAAGTTAAAAGACTGACTTTTTGGCCTCAGTCCAGCCTCCATATACCCCTATATTGCAAAAAGGTATGTAATAGAAAAGTACATTGTGCTATTCCATACAACTAGATCCAGTAAAGAAATGCATAATTCACAATATATGTTTCTTATTGCGAAAGTCTATCGGTGATGGTTGCCACTGTATGACGTCTATAAGAGATATATGTCAGGAGCTTTTCCCAGCCTATACTTCAATGCAAGGCCAATAAAAAGACATGATTACAGCCTAAAAGCTGCTGTCCATAGTGGTCTATGGAGAGAGAAGGGAAGGAGAAGGAAGCTGGAGAGAGAAAGAGTAGCACAGACACTGCAAGTTACTGCTGTTGGTTCTAGTAAATGTTTTTCCTCTTCCTAGTGCTGGATTGTTCATTACTTCTTTATACTGCCCTCCATAAAGCTGGAGATCTGTAAGTGAGGGCTAGAAATAAGTAAATAGGATCTCCTCTATGTGTGCATAGTAAGAGAGACATCATCACTGCTAGTCTCCTCCCACTCTGGAGCTGGCTTCAGGAAAAACTGACAATTAGAAATGGCTCATGCAGAGAATTAAAGCTGCTGATCGTACTATTGCATGCACATCACTTCTGTGTTACAGTCTGGAAGCATTTAGATAAAAGAAAGGTCATTGTGGTGGAGTGCAGAGATCTCAACCAGATCATGTCCATTGTAATGTCTTCATTACTGCATAAAAAAATGACCATAGCAGGCGACATGTCATCACACAGATGACTCAAAGCTGCGCAGCCAGCCTAGTAAACACCATGATAAATGGTTTATGCAAATGTGTCCAATGGACAAAAATGTTGTCATATTAATAGTGAAGAAGGCTAAATAATGTGTTTGGGAGCAAGCAGCCAAGTTCATAACTCAAGATTAATGACACCGTGATGACAGCAACTTCCATGGAGCAGGACAGGAAGTCAATGCCGTTATGTTCTGGAAAGATAATGAGTGTATATAACAATTGGTATAACCTATGATAGGATTTAAATGAACAATTTGAGCTCAGCCATGACTGGTAATAGACTTGTGAGTTTTTACATATGACTGGTCCAAGCTTGATAATGTTATCAAAGAGTAGAGATTTTTGCCCCATCCTTGATAAAATGTCTACAGATAAACTAGGCATGTGCCTTGAGCCTATTAAGCATTAAGGGAATGGAGTTACAAATATTTGGTTTCTTTTTTGCTCTGATTTATTAATTTTGCATAACAAGTCATACTATGCCCCAATTGTTCCATAATAATTTTGCAGAAATAATGTAGGATAATGAGGCATGCATACATGGCATACCTAGCGTATTTACTATTTCAGCCCATAGTTTGGGGTGATTCGCGGGAACGAAGCGTAGTTTTAATTGATAAAATGGCTGCGAGCACATGCCCTTACATGGGGCAAAGAACTCTGGAGGAAAAAAGGGATACTTAAATGACTGTGCAGAAAAAAAAGCCAATCAGAGACCGGGGGATTCTGTGACATCCCCCAAACCTTTTAAGCCGACCGGCTGACCTTCAACACCCTCTCACTGTGCTGTTATGAACTGCTGCTCTGAGACTCATACAAAGAACAACTTTTATACAGCGTTTTTTTGGGGGGGTGTCACAGCTTTCCAGAGACTGCCTCTCTTACATTCAATTCTGATTTTTGGGGGGGTATTGGAACTAAACCAGGTCCCCAATTCAGCTGAAAATTACATTTTAATGCCATCGCTCATTTCTTGACACATTAAATATCCAAGGTTTACTAACCGCTGTTGCGTTTGTATTCAATTAAAAAACAGATTTTTTAAAACCCCAAATACCATTTAATTTTTTGGGCTGCTCTTTTTCTTTTTGCCAATTTAGATCCAAGGGTTAATTCATGTTTTTTGTCTGCTGTTTGGCACTAAAAGAAAAATGTTTTTTTCAACGGCAAAGAAGAAATTTTGCCTTAGCATAATTCATTCCGAAGGGAATTTTAAGCGTTTTTTTTCTCTTGGGGTCAGAAAAATAAACTCTTTTTAAAAACACGCTACAAAGCGGGTCTTTTTTGGCACACATTTTTCTTTTGCGCAATTACATCCAAGGGTTTTAATTTAAGCTTTTTTTTTCTGCTGTTGGTCATAAAAACACCCTTTTTTAACACCCAAAGCTGAATTTTTTTGACAGAAAATTTTTTTTGCGCAATTTACACCCAAAGGGTTAAAAAAGCTTTTTCTGCTGTTGGGGTCATAAAATACACGTCTTTTTAACAGCTACAAATTTGTAATTTTTGGGCACACATTTTTTTTGCGCAATTTAACCCGGGGTTAAATTTTAAGCGTTTTCTGCTGTTTTGGCATAAAAATACACTCATTTTAACATGCTACAAAGCGGAAATTTTTTGGGGCACACATTTATTTGCGCAATTACATCCAAGGGTTTAATTAAGGTTTTTCTGCTGTTGCGTCAGTAAAATACACGTCGTTTTAACACGCTACAAAGCTGGTCATTTTTGGCAGCACATTTCTTTTTTCCCAAATTTACATAAAGGGTTTTAATTAAGCATTTTTCGCTGGTGGGGTCAATAAAAACATGTCTTTTTTAACACGCTAAAAACGGGAAAAATTTTTGGCAGCACATTTCTTTTGCGCAATTTACACCCAAAGGGGTTAATTAACTTTTTCTGCTTTTGTGTCATAAAATAACGTCTTTTTTAAAACGCTAAAAAAGCTGGTTTTTTTGGCAGCACATTTCTTTTTGCGAAATTTTTACATCCAAGGGTTAATTAAGCTTTTTCTGCGGGTGTGGTAAATAAAATCAGTCTTTTAACACGCTAAAAGGGGGAATTTTTGGCAGCACATTTCTTTTGCCAATTTACATCCGGGGGGTTAATTAACTTTTTTTCTGCTTTTTGGGGCATAAAAACACGCTTTTTAACATGCTCCAAAGCTGAAATTTTTGGCAGCACTTTTTCTTTTGCGCAATTTACATCCAAGGTTAATTAAGCGTTTTTTCTGTTTGGGCCAAAAATACACGCGTTTTTAAACCTACAAAGGGTAATTTTGGCACAATTTTTTTTGCCAATTTACATCCAAGGGTTAATTAACGTTTTTCTGCTGTTTGGTCATAAAAAAAGGTTTTAAAACTCTAAAAAAGCTGGTAATTTTTGAAAATTTTCTTTTCGAAAAAAGGGTAAATTAACCTTTTTTTCTTTTTTCATAAAATACCCCCGTTTTAAACACAAAGTTAATTTTTCGCCATTTTTTTTTTAGCCATTTATTTCCAAGGGGTTTCCCAAACTTCTTAGTGGGGTTTATTTGGATCAAATACGGGTGTATTTTTTCATAACAGATACTTCATTAAAAAAATCTGTACATTTTTGAACAAACGTATGTCAGGAGGTGGCAGGCTCTTGCTGCAGGGCAGGGCAAAAATTTTTGGGCAGGCCCCAGGCGCAGCACGTAAAGGGACATCGCAGCAGGGTCACTCTAGGGGAGAACTGCCGGTGTCATCAACAGCCGGTTTTGACCAGCAACCCAAGGGGTTTTTGTTTGGGGGGACTGGCATCCACTTCCTCCCAATACATCTGACAACCCCAGCCAAAGCGGTGGAACTCAGACACAACCCTTTTTTGGCATGGCCCGGGAGCGGTCAGCCCCCCTGTCCCCAACCCCCCACTTCCCATCCGTTCCCCGCCCCAAAATCTTAATTTGGTCTGGGGTAGCGCCACTAAAAACAGCGAGGGTGAACAAATTTTGGGGGGAAAACAGTCAGCAGCTATTGGCACGAAAAATGGGGCCAATATCCCCTTTTTTCTCACGTTGGCGGCCAAAAATATAGATTTTGGGGAGTGGCATGGGAGGTCATGTTTTGAGGGGGCACCCTGCATACCAAGACCTTTAGACGAAGCATTTAAGATCAAACAATAATCATGATGATGTAGCCGAACGCACTTTGGGCCGGTTTAAGCAAGGGGTTCATTACTTCAGGGGAAGATGTCAGTTTTTTCGCGTCAGGGGCGCGCGCAGCCACAAGTGGATAGTGGGCCGTGAGCAGCAGGGGAGGAGAGTGTGAGGTCAGGAGCCAACAGCCATGGGGTAAAAACCCCTTCCAGGTCCAAGAAAGTAGTGGCACAAAAAGGGGAAACTTTGGAGGGGATTTCGTAAGCAAACCCCCATGGCAGAAGAAAAATCCGAAGCCTTTTTCCCCAACAGGAAGCGACGAGGGACCCCCCAAAAACCCCGAAAAATCAAAGGGATTAAATCTTTTGGTAATATACTTTTAAATCCCTACTGATAAGAACTCAAAGATTGAAACGTGGGGTTATCATTTGTTCCAAAAAAAACGATTGATTGGGTTTCATTGGAATTGACTTTCAACTTTTTCAGGAAAGTGCTCTTAAGCCTATTTGGTAAAAAAAAGTAGGTGACTCTATTGAAACCCGCAGGGGGTTTTTTGCGGTTAAAAAAATTTTGATCTATTATGAAGATGGGTTTTTAACCCCAAACCCCCCATAACCATGAGGGGAGGGTTAAAGAGAGATTACCAAAAGACAAAGATTTAAGAAAATGTTTTCAGGGGCTGTTCAAACAATTTGTTTCCTTTCAGGATCAAAAGTTTAAAAGTTAAAGGGTGATCGAAAAATTACAATTACATCAACCCCATAAGGGGGGCCTGTGGGGTCATTACAAAGGTAAGTATAGGCAGAATTTTTTAGACAACTTGGGGATTTCTGACATTTCGTTAAGTTGGAGAGGGACCTTAAATTTGGGGGATTATGAGGGAAATTAATAATTTGTTGAGAAGCCCTTGTCAGGCATAATTGATCCCAAAATTGGGTGATTTTTTGAAAGGGCAATTCCCCTACACACCATATTATACGTGGCCCAAGATTTACAAAAACTTGGAGGGTCCTCCGGGCGACCCATATATCTGGTAAAGGGGTTTAAACTTTTAAAACCATCTTATCTTTTTAGATAAATTTTTGCAAGATTTGGCCACCACGCGCCCTCCCCTACAAATATAATCATTTCCTGTTAAAATTAAAACAAGAAAACCTGCAGTTGATTTTGGTTTCCCTTTCATGGGGTTTCTCTTTAACCTCGATTGAAAGTGTGGTGTTTAAAGGGGGGGTGTGGGGTTTGCTGACAGGGATGTGCTCCGGAATGTTCCCATTTGTATTTTTCCTTTTGGGAAATTTTTTCCTCTTTGGGGATGACTTCTATTTACAAAGGGAAAATACAACCATGGGGTTTCCCGTGGCCCCCACATATGCTAACACTTCATGGTAATTTTTTAGAAAAAATGGTATACATCTACATTTTGGAGCCATCCTCTGTTGGGGGCGTACATCAAACATTTTTTTTATTTGGCGGTACTGAAACCTCATTAACATATTTTTTGAGTATCTGAATTGGTGTGACCCCTTTAAATTTTATTTTTCCAAGTGGATCAATACATGAATTTCAATTCCGGGGTATTTGGTTATTTTGGGGAAAGGTTAGTTAAAACGGGCCTTTATTGAAAAAAACTATAGGAATAATTTGCTTAAAGACTTTACACCCAAACATATGAAAGATTTTTTTTTACCATGATTCAGTTTTGCGGTTAAAAGATTGTTCAGAACAGGGAACTAGAGGAAAAGTAGAGGGAAGTGTAAAAATTTATATCAGGGGTACCCCAAAAAATTGTTCCAACGAAAATGGGGATTTGAAGTGAATAAGGAGAGTTGATCCGGTAGAAAAAAAAAGAATACCACTGGAGGAAGGCTATCATTTGTTTCAATTTTAAAAACTGTGTCATGCTATTGCGAGCATTCTATTGAGGATTGGAAAATCTGGTGATCAATTTTCAGAATCCCGGGGTTTCAACTACACCTATGTGTCCTAAAACGTAATAGAATCTGGGGGATAAACTTTTTACTTCTGATTTTTGGCCAAAGAAAAAAAGGAGGGGCAAACTTTTTTTGCAACAGCGAGCAAGGGATATTTACCCTGCCTAAGTTGTTGCAACTGCAACAATATGATTAAAGGTGACTCGTTCACCCATCCCCAAAATGGTAAAAGGTATCACATTAGAAACCATTTTACATGTCGCTCTAGCTATGTGATATATTTGATCATTTGTCCATGTAGCCTGTTGTATGTTGGGGAGACAATGATGGAGGTTCGACAGAGAATTAATAAGCATAAAAGTACAATTAGAAAGAGGCTTATGGATGCACCAGAGGCAAAGCATTTTGTTGAGTTGAGACATTCTGTTTCACAATTGAGATTCAGTCCCACAGTTACGTCGAGGGGGTGACCGAGAGATGCTTTTGAAGAGAAAAGAAAGTAGGTGGATTTTTGAATTGCAAATGTTATATCCTTCTGGCCTTAATATTGAATTCAAGATTTGAATATATTTGACTGAATTTTGATAGAGTTTTGTAATTATCATCATCTATTTCAAAGCTGGAATTAGTGACTTATTATATATTGTGCTAATAAAATAGTTTTTACTTTATTTCTTTTAGGTGACATATTGGGGAGTCCCGGACATTGGATGCAATTCTTTTTTTCTTTATGTTTTTTTTTTTTTTAAATTTTGAATAAAATGCGTTTTTATATATTTTCTATATAATGCATGCTTATGTGTTTATGAAATTGATATTACTCGGTATTTTCAGGTAAATTGTATCGAGCTGTAATAAAATTATCTATGATATCTCTATATAGTGTTGGTTATTGTTGTGATAGAGGAGATTTGATGGGTGATTAGGGAGAGTTTCTTCTTTTTTTTTTTTTTTTAAGGATCTTTCCATTACCAATTTATTTTTTTTAGATTCTCTCCCCATTTAAATTAACATTGAACACTTTATTATAATATTGATATTGCCTTTGATAGGTTTTTTCATTATGGAGATATATAGTATGGATAGGCGATATGCGAATAATCCGATTTATATGATATCAAATAGCCTTATAATAGCTATCACATTTATCCTGCCATATGAGGTTTGGGGCATGCGCATTATTTTTCTTTCAAACAAGAGTGTGTATAGTCTCTGGATTTGAACGGCACGTCGGCGCTGACCTCCGGACAGGCGCAATGCTTACCTTTGAGGCCGGTATACCCGGCGCCTCTGAGTGTACTTAACGTGACTGTGCTGACTTCCGGTCATGCGCAGTTTATCTTGAGACACGCGAGATACATTGAATGTCCATTATGTGCATCCACTGCTGGGGTTCTCACAATAGTAAGGAAGTGGGTTTTAATTTGGGTTTTGTTTGATATGCGGGATTACTTTTTAAAAACTTAGTTTGTCCTTTTTTCAAAAAGCAATTTAATTGCTTATAATTATGTCCCTTTCATTGGTTTAAAACTGCATTGGGGGGGATTTTTGTATCCCTTAAATTAAATGTGTAATTCACTCTGTTTTCATGCTTGCTTGAAAAAGGCCATGATTGACGGGCCAAAACTTTGCTATGGTTTTTTTTTCCTTTGGAATAAATTTTCCCCCCGCTTTTAAATGGGTCGCCCAAAACCATTATTTCGGATTGCCCCTTGGTGATTGTGGGTTTACTACCTTAGGGCGGACTTTGTTTATCATATTTAGTGATGTGGAATTTTTGTGTGTGTTTTTCCCTTTTGTGTTTTTTTTCTGTAGGCAGCTGTCACTCATTACTTAAGCAGAACGATCTGCAGCCCTGCCCTAGGACTAGCAGAGAAACAGACTGATACAAAATTTGAAGGAGTATATTATGCAGCTTTTAACCAGCTACAACAGTGTCTTCCCTCTTCTGAAGTTTATCTGTTGATGGTGTTGGTGTCTTCTACTGACAGCCAATGAGAAGTACCTGACCTATGCATCACTCTTTAAAAATCCCCATACTATAGTATCACATTTTGCAAGTGCAGGGTGTATGATTCAATATATATACTTCCATTCAGATAGAGGATTTGCAAGCCAATGATGTAGCTCTGCACTGCATTATTGCTATTATTGCCTTTCTTCTGCATCTTATAGAAAATAACTGTATACAATTGCAAAATAAAACAATATACTGTTGTGATTGAAGTTCCCCACTTTTCAATTTAATTTTGCTTTTTCAAAATTTGCGTATTATGTATAGGCTGTATCTTTTATTGCAACTCGATCCCATTAAAGTGAAAACCTTTGGGGCGACATTTCCCAATACGAATGCGCCATAGTTTTCTTGTATTTTGCGCCAACAATTGATGCCATATTCTCTTTAAAATAACTGAATTACCCCAAACTAGGCACATTATTCATTAAACACACAAATATTTTAGATCCCCCCTACCCCCACATATTTTCCCACCTACCTAACGTGGGTATGATAGAAAAGCCAGGTGTCTGCTGGGGGGATGGCTTTGTCCTATACTTTACCAAACTACCGAGACTGATTGAATAAGGATGGGGAGTCAGCCATTGTTCCTTTATAAGCCCCCATTAGGTAGGTTTGTAGACCTCCTCCCACTAAGTAGGTATAAAGGTCTCCTCAGTAGGTAGGTATATATAGGTTATATATCCCACAGTAGGTAGGTATATAGATAATAGGGTCCCCCATTCTGTAGATAGGTAATAGGGTCCCCCAGTATACAGATAGGTAATAGGGACCCTAATATATAGATAGATAATAGGGCCCCTAATGTATAGCTAGGTAACAGGGCTCCCAGCATATATAGATAGGTAATAAGGCCCCCATTATAGATAGGTAATAGGGTACCCAGTACATATAGGTAGGTAATAGGGCCCTCAGTATACAGAGGTAGGTAACAGGGCCACCGTTACATATGGGTAGGTAATAGGGCCACCAGTACATATATGTAGGTAATTGGGCCCCCAGTACATATAGCTAGGTAATAAAGCAACCAGTACATATAGGTAGGTAATAGGGCCCAGTAAATATAGACAGGTAATAGGGCCCCCAGTGCACGCTACCATGCACACATAGAAAAGTGTAGTGTAGGTTCCTATCTGAACTGAGGTCTCCTTACCATTGGTGGATGGACTCCCCCAATTTGTTCGGAAATTGTGCTAAGAAGCCCAGATTCTGATAAATACTAGAAGTAGCAGTAATGCAATTTGAAATTATTCATATATTCTTTGTTTATCTGTATCTTGGTGTCTTCAGAATGCTGCTGTTTTGTTTTTGTGTACAGTACTTGCAAAATGGGAAATCTATTATTGATGTTTAATGTATTGTATGATCTTTACTGGTAATTTTTACCACAAAAAAATACTGTACAGGGAGAATATATAATATCATCTTAAGAAATGAAACACAATTGTGCTCTTGAAACAATGAAAACTGTTTTAACATTTCTGAAAAGTAAGCCTTGAACTGAAACATATCTGATTAAGCAAGAAGTTAAAGAAGTTAAATTATTTCCAGACAAAAAGTTGTGCAACATATAATGAAGTTACCTTAATTTTACATATTGAATATGTGTATATGTTTTTCATAAATGTGTATTTGATTAATTACAGCAGTACTGTAAGGCTGTGTAGATTTGCAGCCAAGTTTTAACCTCTCTTAGTCTAACTACCTCAGCAATAGACATTTTTTACCTATGTTTCCTCCTTGCTTTTTGTTTTCTTTATTCAGATATTTATGACTCATTGAGCCTTTTACATAAGGGCTAGAATCCAAATAACCAATCTCCAAACATGTGCTATTATGAAATCATGGACTGCTCAGAGGCTCATCAGATTGTAAGACAAAGGTTTTATGATCTTAGAGCGATTATAAGACCCATATTGATCATCTGATCATTAGGGCAGCTACCTTTAAAGAAGAAATAAAGGTAGTAAAAGTAGAAGTTGTATGGTAGTCATTGATGGACCATATGATGTCAATAAGAATTAATGCTTGTGCTCAGGACTTATCACACTGCCCTGCATTTAATATTTCACCTCCCTTATCTCAACAATACTCAACAACCCAAAACGCCTGTTTGATACCTTCCACTCCCTTCTCAGGTCTAAAGCTCAGGCCCAGGTCCCTGATCTCTGTGCTGAAGACCTAGCCACTCACCCGGCAAAACATTGCATCTCAATCCCCAAGTAATACCCATCCCGTCCCTCCCTGCATGTCCTCTAGACTGCTCTCAGCACTTGACTCAATGACAGAAGCAGAAGTATCCAGGCTTCTCTTGTCTGCTTGCCTCACCACCTGCTATAGGGACTCCATTCCCTCCCACCTTGTCCAGTATATTTCTCCAGCTCTCATCTCTCAACTTACAGCAATCTTCAACTTCTCTCTCTCTCCACTGGGATCTTTCCATCTTTGTTTAAACATGCTGCTATAACCCCTTTTACGAAAAAAAAACCCACTCTGGACCTATCCTGCGTTGCTAATTACCGACCAGTCTCTAACCTTCCCTTCATCTCTAAACTTCTAGAACGTTTGGTCTACTCTCTCCTAATCCACTATCTCTCTGCTAACTTGCTTCTCAATCCTTTACAATCAGGCTTCCACACCTTACACTCCACAGAAACAGTTCTGGCTAAAGTCTCAAATGATGCCCCCACAGCTAAATTTCAGGGCAACTACTACTTGTTGCTTCTCCTGGATCTCTCTGCATCATTAGACATTGTTGATTACCATCTTCTCCTCAGCATGCTCAGCACCATTGGCATCAAGGACACAGCACTCTCTTGGTTCTCATCCTACCTCTCTGACCTCTCCTATAGTCTCAATTGCAGGTTCTACTTCTTCTCCTCTCCGTCTTGCTGTTGGGGTTCCTCAGGGATCGGTTCTTGGTCCTCTCCTTTTTTCAATCTACATAGCCCCCATTAGACAAACCATCAGCAGATTTGGTTTTCAGTACCATCTCCACACTGATGACACTTAACTATATACCTCTTCCTGAGACATCACTAATAGATTTTAAGCTCTCACGAGCAGGGCCCTCACACCTTGTGTCTCATCTGTAAATAGCTTTTTATTGTGTAATATCTGTCTTTTTGTCTGTACTTATACCCTCTAAATTGGAAAGTGATGTGAAATATGTTGAATATGAATATGTTGGCAATATATAAATAAAGATTATCATTATTATTATTTACACTGTGGTTAGTTGTCACAACTGTAGACAAATGTATAGAACAGTCACCTATCAGAATTATTGGAGACCTTAAACTTTTTTTCAGAAAAAAAATGTTTTGAAACATTTGATTAAAGCAATCAGTAGCCCAACCTGCTGATCATATTGTAGTTCTACTTTAGCAGTTTTTAACAATTTTTCAAGTTAAACCAACTAGTATGAATAAACAGAAAATGTTGGGCACTCCAAAGATGTAAAATCAAACTTACTGGTTACAGCAGAGTTCATTACATTTTTAATCTTTTGGAGTTCTGAGATTTTATGAGATCTATGGAAAGCACTCCAAAAGAATAAAAATCTAAAGAGATGGACCTGAAAGACTACCTTTAGATAAACGAGTACCAGCTGTTAAAACATGTAGACACTTTAACCACTTTAACCACTGGTTATACCAATTTGAAACAATGGGTAAAGCCAGACTAAGCTTTGCTAAGCTATACGTATGTAAATAGATACAAGAAGAAATAAGCAGCACTCCTAGGGAAGGAAAATAACTCAGGATGCCAGTGATAAGAACTTGATTTGTGTATATATATATATATATATATATATATATATATATATATATATATATATATATATATATATATAATACTCCATCGGTAAAATATTAAAAAAAAAAACATTTTTTTTACGTTATATCAATACAGGTGCAACATTTCAGCCCCCTCAGGGATCTGTTTTCAAGAAACAGACAGTGATTGATATAAGATTTAAATAGATCATCCCATCAAGTAAAATGTGTATTAATTAAGTCTAATCATGTGCAAAATATGTAGGAATACAGTTAAATAAAGTGCATAAGATTATATCAAAAGATACAACAGATTCATAAATGTTTAAATATGTAAGTGTAAAATAAGAGAATAAATAAAAGGGCAGGGGCTACCATGGCTTACCTATTCATTATACAATACACTAGCATACGATTTACAAAATCTAATAGCTCTATGTCCTCCAAAGCTCATTATGCATGACACTTACAAAAGTGGATCCATGAGAAAGAGCTCCCCTGTTGTCTTTAGTAACTAATGTTCTAGCATGGCCAAATAATAAGTGCATGCGTGCTATGATATAAAAAAAGGTAAGCTATATTGTCTGAGGGCAAAAAGCCCAAATATTGTACATTCAAGCCTAAAGTACAAAAATTGACAAATACACATAATTTTACATTTGTACAATGTACATCAAAGTCCCGACATAGGGCGACATGTATGAAGGGGCTTTACGCCAGTTTTCTGGCGTACACTGCGCCTCCCAGCCCGAATCCCAGTGTCGGACGCAGCGTTCGGCACTTTCGGCTGCGGTCCGCATGAAGGGGCGGGCAGTGGGCGGGCAGTGGGCGCGGTGGGGCGCGGGGTAGGCGTTCCGGGGCGGGACGCGGCGCGCTCGTATAGTCCGAGGCATGTACCAGCGCGGCTCGCCAAATCGCGGCGCTCGGCAGCTCCGACAAGCAGACCTGGTTTTTTTTGGTCTAAATCCTCCGACAGAGGCAAAGTGAAGCAGGATCGGAACATGCGAGGAAGCGGATCGAAGATCGCGACAGAAGTCTCGGCGCTCCGCTCCGTGCAGCAGGAGTGTGATTCCCGAAAAAATCGCCTTTATAAAGGCGGAAAACAGTATCAGAAAAGAGCTGAATGTACAAAATACACATAATAAAAAAAAAAAACATTTTCCCAAAATCTAGAACGGCACAATATCAAGAAATATGATATTGGAAATTGCCGGGAAATACAGTAATTCAAATTCTGAAACCTATTCTCTTTTTCGGCAAAAACCGGCCAATCAGAATGGGAAAGCGACAGTAAAACCCCTTTAAAAAACCTATGGGGAAGAATTAAAACCAATCAAAATCCATGGCGGGACAGTTAAAAATAAAAGAAAAAAAGGCTGAAAAGAGCTGATTGGTTTGAGCAAACCCGGGGCTCGCCTAGCTCAGCCAATCAGAAAAGGAGCAAACAAAGCCCCCATTCTATCCTATGGAGGAAAAATTGACCAAATCGGGAATGGGAGCGAAAAGTCCCATTATATCCTAGGGAGGATTTTGGGACCAATCAGAATCCCCCGGGGGGAAAATTTAAAAATCCAGTAAAAAGACAAAAAGACTGTTTGGGCCTGAGCTAGGGGGGAGCTTGGCTATCCCACCAATCAGACCCGCGACTACTTTTTCCCCATTATATCTATGGAATTGGGGGCGCACTGAAATTCGGGCTCACGCCGTGCGGAAATTGAAGTTTTAAAATCAAAAAATTTTTTTTTATTAAGTGAAAAAACATGTTTCCAATAAAAAGCAAAAAATTTGGGCTCTAAACAAAAAAAAAAAAAAAAAAAAAAAAAGAGCAGAACAATTGTAAAAAAAATAAAGCAGTTAAAAAACCCGAACAACGCGTTTGCCGGCCGAAAACCGGTCGCAAACAAAAGGGAATTCCCATAGAGAAAATTCCCGGGGAAAAATACAGGTAATTCAAATTGTTTAAGCATTCTCTTTGGTGGGCAAAAACCCACCCAAATCAGAATGGGAAGCGAAAATTGCCCCAAATTCTATCCTTTTGGAGGAGAATTGACCAATCAAATGGGGAGCGAAAAAGGTCCCTTTTTAAAATCCTATGGAAAAATTTGGACCAATCAAATCCCCCCCGGCGGGATAATTCAAAAATAAAAGTAAAAAAGACAGAAAAGAGCTGTTTGGGGCTGAGTTAAGCGGGAGTTTGGGTTTACCCCGGGGCCAACCCAGAGCGCGACTATTTCTCCCTTTAATAGTCCTATGGAGAGGGGGCGCACTGAAATGGGGCGCCCCACGCCCGGGGGCTTTGGAGAAAGAAAAAAAAAATCATTTTTATTAATTGAAAAAACTTTAAATCGGGAAAAAGACAGAAAATTTTTAAAAAAAATAAAGCATTAAAAACCCGAAAAACCCGCGTTGCCCGCCAAACCCCCCGGCGCTACCTAGGGAATTGCGATAGAGAAAATTTGGGCCGGGGAAATACAGAAAATTCAAATTGTTTAACTATTCTCTTTGGTCGGCATAAAACCACCAATCAGAAAAAGGACGAAAATTTTCCCCTTTTAACCTATGGGGGAAATTGACCAAATTTCAGAATGGGAAGGGGAAAAAAGCCCCTTTTCTAGCCTATGGAAAAAATGGACCAATCATATTAAAAAGGCGGGACATTTCAAAAAAAAACAGAAAAAAGGCCAGAAACGGCTGTTTGGGTTTAAGCAGGGGGGGCTCGTCCAGCTTACCCAAAATCAGGCGCGAGCTACTTTCTCATGAGTTCTATGGGGAAAAAAAAAATTCGGGAGCACCCTCTGTTTTTGGGCTAATTTCAAAAGACCCCGCCGAAAATTTTGGCCCAATGGGTAGACCCGGGGCGACGCCCCCTATGGGTTTTCTAATGCAATCCTGAAATCAAACTGTATATGGGCCAAATCCAATTAAAAACACTAAAAGAATTGTCACGATGTGTATATAAAAGGAATACTAAAAAAGTTGCTAACGAAAAAAAAAATATTAATTTCCCCAAAATCATGTTTTTTCTTTTTTTTCTGCACCCATACAAATTTATCCTTGGGAAAAGAAAATAACGAAATAAAAAATATTTTATGGAATTAATTTTTTTTTTTTTTTTACCACATATTCGGATTCCCCTTTTTTATAAAACATCGTTTACAACTTTTGTTGTGTTTATAATGTGATTTCGGCCATATACAGCTTGATTTCAATTTTCTTAAAAAAACCCATAGGAAACTTTGCTCGCTTTCCCCAAATTGGTCCAAATTACGGGGGCTCTTTGAAATTAAAACCCCAAAAACAGAGCGCGCTTCCCAAATTTTCTTTTCCCCATAAAAACCCATGAGAAAGTACTCAAAGCTCTGAAAATGGGGTAAGCTGGACAGCCCCCGCTTTCTTCAAACCAAAACAAACTTGTTTCTGCCTTTTTTTTTGTATTTTTGGGAAATGTCCCCCCCCCTTTGAATATATTTTTCCATTTTTCTTTCCCTAGGCTAAAGGGCCCTTTTTTCGTCCTATTCTGAAATTGGGCAATTCTCCTCCATAAAGGGAAAAATGGGGCATTTGTCGCTCCTATTCTTGTTGGCCCGGTTTTTTGCCGACCAATGAGAATAGCTTTAAAAAATTTAAATTTCTGTAATTTTTCCCCCGGGAATTCTCCCCCTATGGCAATTCCCTAAGGGAGCGCCGGGGCTCGGGGACAAAAAGCGTTGTTCGGTTTTTTAAATGCTTATTTTTATTCAATTTTTCTGCTCTTTATCTGATCCCTGTATTAAAACCTTTTAAAAAAAGTAATTTTTTTATTAAAAACTTTATGCCGGGACCGGCCCCTTTAGCGCCGAGATTTCAGTGCCCCTCTTTCCATGACTAATTTAAAGGGGGAAGTAGCTCGCCCTCTAATTGGCTGGGATAGCCAAGCTCCCCCAGCTCACCAATCAGCTCTTTTCTTCTTTTTACTGTATTTTGAATTTTCCCGCCGTGGATTCTGATTTTTCCCAAAATCCTCCAAAAAGGCTAAAAATGGGGCCTTTTTGGGGCCTCCTATTCCGGGGTTTTTGGGCCCCCGAGCTAGGCAGGCCCCCCCTAGCCACCAATCAGCTCTTTGCAGCCTTTTTACTGTATTTTGAACTGTCCCGCCGTGGATTCTGATTGGTCCCAAACCCTCCATAGGCTAGAATGGGCTTTTTCCTCCTATTCTATTGTTTTAAACGTCTCCCTAGGTAAATGGGGGCCCTTTTTCCGCTCCTATTTTTGTTTTGGGCAATTTTCCTCCATAGGCTAGAATGGGGCTTTGTCACTCCTATTTCCCGATTGGCCCCGGGGTTTTTGGGCCCACCAATGAAATAGGGTTTTAGGGTTTGAATTACTGAATTTTCCCCGGAAAATTTTAAAATATCATATTTTTTGATATTTTTGCCGTTCTTTTGGTTTTTGGGAAAAAAAATTTTTATTTTTTTTAAAAAGTGTATTTTGTTTCATTCAGGGCCTTTTTTGACAATGATTTCCCCTTTATAAAGGCATTTTTTTTGGGAATCACCCCCTCCCCGCTTTCACCGGGAAACGGAGCGCCGAGACCTTTTGGGCGCGATCTTCGATCTGCTTCCTCGCATGCTTTCCGATCCTGCTTTTACTTCGCCTAGGGGCCGAGGATTAGAAACCCAAAAAATGTAGAACCCTTTTTTAAAGGCGGGTTTTTGCCCTTTATACTCCGCACCGACATCTGGGAATTTATTTTTCGCCGCTTTCCCCCTGTCCGCCTCGAAAAAGATTCTCGGCGCAGTCCCCCCACGGCGCCTAAGTCCCGCACTGCACCCCACACAAATTTCGAGGCACCGGGGGACTTTTTTCCCCATGTAAAGAGAGCACTTCCCGTCGGCGAAGCAAAGGGGCAGGGGCCGCACAGCCCCATTTTCCCCCATTTTGCCTCATACACTGGCGAGGCCCCGGGGGACTTTACATGAATTTTTTGAGCGGGCCCCCCGGGGACCCGCCCACATAAATCAAGGGGCCCGATTTCCCCCCGGGAAAAAAAGGGGGAAAACGGCGCCCCGAAACCCCGGGGGGAAAACCCTACATGGGCCCATAATGTTAACATAAAAATAAGACACTCATAAAATTAAAAACATAGGGCGACATGCATGAAATTTGGCGTAAATAATTTCATGTGCATTATACAGGCATAGAATGCGCCTGATTCATAAACTCTCTCTACAGTGGGTCATAAATCAGGAGCATTCTAGCGGGCGACATTTCTGGATCAGGTATACCACTTTGAAAGTGCATCATCATCAGGCTTCCTTCTGGGACTACAGCCATGCAGACCAATTTGATTCAGTGTGCAACATATAGTCATGTATGATAGATAGCATAAATGCTTCTTTAGGGATTTCCACGTAGTGAATTGCCCTTTTTGCAGTAGTGTGCTGCTGGCGGCGGTCTGTGTGTGTACATGTATAAATACATGAGTGCCGCAGCCCTGCCAGTGGCACCCAGGTTTGCATACTTTTTTTCAGAAATGTTTTTGGTCAGAAAAAACGTTTAAAACTTGGTGTACATTGTTTTTAAACCTACAGGGGAAGGAAGGGGTGCTCCTTTTTGGGGTTTTCTGTCCCCCCCCCCACTCTAAGGCTTCAAAAAAGGGGCAGTTTTGAGGTTTGGGTGTTTTTTTTTTTTTTCTCTTGAATAATGTAGGTCGGTTTAAAACCCATGGGGGCCAGTTTGGCTCGATTGAGAAGTAAGATACATAGATCCCCGATTTTGAGATACGTTAAAAGTCGTGGGCCCAAAAAACATCTTTTGATAAAAATTTGGGAACCGGACCCTCAAAGTTTTTTCATGTATGATAGATAGAAAAATGCTTCTTTAGGATTTCCACTAGTGTATTCCCCTTTTTGCAGTATGTGCCGTGGCGGCGGTCTGTGGTGTACATGTAAATTACATGGTGCCGCACCCCGCCCAGTGGCACCCAGGTTTGCATCGTTTTTTCAGAAATGTTTTTGTGTGCAGAAACATACGTTATACTTGGTGTACATTGATTTTAACCTATATGGGAAGGAAGGGGTGCTTCCATTTTGGGTTTCTGTCCCTGCCCACTCTCACAGGCTGTCAAAAAAAGGGCAGCTTGCAGGTTGGGTGTTTTTTATTTTTTCTCTCTGAGTAATGGAGGTCGGTTGACCCAGTGAGTGGCCAGATTACCTTGATTGAGAAGTAAAGATAGCATATGACAGCCCGATTTTGAGATAACGTTGAAAGTCGTGGGCAGCTTAAACATAGTTTAATCAAAATATGTGAACCGAGAGTCTCAACGTTTTTTCATGTACAACATATAGTCTGAGCACCGACAGGCTAATCCCCCAGGTCTCTTAACCACTGCAGCAATGCTGGTGACAATCCTTTGTCTATTTTAAAAGAACAAGATCTGGATATGACACTGATCACGTGCGAGATGGTCAACGATAACGAGACCTGTTCTGAGTGGAACCTGTTAAACTGCTGTATGGTCTTGGCCACCGTGATGCAGCTCAGTTTCAGGGTGTTAGCTATCTTCTTATAGTCTAGGCCATCTCTATGTAGAGCAACAATTCTTTTTTCTGGATCCTTAGACAATTATTTGCCATGAGATACCATGTTGAACTTCCAGTGATCAGTATGAGAGAGTGTGAGAGTGATAACACCAAATTTAACACACCTGCTCCTCATTTACACCTTAGATCTTCTAACACTATTTACTTGACAACATGGAGGCAGATTGGGTACAATTTGTCCATTTTCACTTTTGGGTGTACTCACTTTTGTTGCCAGTGGTTTAGACATTAATGGCTGTGTGTTGAGTTATTGTCACGGACGGCTACTACTACTCGTCTCCCGGTGCCGGGGGCAAGTGGCGCAGCGGTCCGGGTGCCGGACCGTGGGCGCACTCGTCCCCCGGAGTCTAATAACTCACCCGTCCTCGTTCCTGACTCCCTGCGCCCTTGTGTCTGCCGGTGCGCACGTTCCAGTTCCCTAGGGCGCGCGCACCGGCTTCTGCAAATTTAATGAGGCCAGCGTGCTGGTAATTGGCTGTGCCGGCTGCTGACCCTATTTAGGGGCTCCTCCTCCGGCAGCTCTCCGCCGGATCTTTGGTGCCTTCATAGCCTACTGAGAAAGCGTTTTCTGCCTCATCTGTTGTTCCTGTGTACCGTACCGCTTAGCTTCCGTCTCCCGTTCACGAACTTCTGCCGCCTGCCCTGACCTACCGCCTGACCCCGACTATGATTCTGCCTGACGATTTTGTACCACGCTTTCCCTTGGCCGCTGCCACAAGCAAGTCCCGCCAGTGAAAGCGAAGTGGTAGTTTCCTGCCGCAGCAAGTCCATCTCACTTTGCGGCGGGCTCTGGTGAAAACTGTGTTCTACTTAGACTCCGCTCCCTGGCAAGGGCTTTCGCCATCGCTTGCAGTGGTCCAGCGGATCCAATACCTTTGTGCGTTACAGTAAGTTCCGTTGGATCCGTTGCCCAGTGTGGCAGATCTAACCAGCATTGCTGCCCAGCAGGCTCAGCAACTGACACAACAGGAGCAACAGTTAGGTCAACTATCCACAATGATGCAGCAAGTCTTCGCCGCCCAACGGCAACCTCCTTCCGTAGTTGCTTCCACTCCGGCATATCCATTGGCTTTGTTGGGTCCCAACTCCGTTTGTCGCTGCCAGCCAAGTTCGACGGAGATCCTAAGCTCTGCAGGGGGTTCCTCACCCAGTGCACCATGCACATCGAGTTAATGACGGACCAATTCCTGTCCGACGTTCGAGGGTGGCGTGCGTAAATTATTCTACTCCCCGGTAAGGCCCTGGCATGGGCTACCCCTCTCTGGGACAGGACCCAATCCAGTGAGGGCGGACCCTACAGGCCTTCCTTAAGAATTCCGCAGTGTGTTTGAGGAACCTGCGCGAGCATTCTCCGCTGACACCGCCCTCCTAAACTTGCACCAGGGGCATTCTTCGGTGGGAGACTACGTGGTGCAGTTCCGCACCTTAGCCTCTGAACTGTCCTGGAATGAGGCCGCCCTATGTGTCACCTTTAAGAAAGGCCTCTCCGGTAGAGTTAAGGATGTGTTGGCTGCAAGGGACATCCCGTCTTCCCTCAGCGAGTTAATCCGGCTGGCCACCCGCATTGATGTGCGTTATGCTGAAAGGCAAGAGTTGCTAAGGCAAGGACGTGAGACAGCCCGACCACGTTGGTTCCCTCACCTGGGCCCAGTGTTCCAGAGCCCTATGCAATTATCACCAATACCCACTGAGGAGCCTATGCAGGTCGGCCGGGTGCAACTTTCTGAGCAAGAATCGGAGAATCTGTGCCTCCATTGTGGCAGCTCAGGCCATTTCCGTAGGAATTTTCCTCAACATTCCAAGTGTCCGGGAAATGCCCGCACCTAGGTCCCGTGGGAGAGGTGGCCCTAGGTGCAAGTTTCTCCTCTCCACGTCTCACGATGCCGGTCCAAGTCATGACTCACTCCAGACTTTCGTTCCAGGTCCCAGCCTTTCTGGATTCGGGCTCAGCCGGGAACTTTATTCACCAGTCCTTGGTGTTGCAATACCACCTACCGATGGTCCGTCTGGAAAAGTCGTTGGTCATCTCTTCGGTCAGCAGAGATTTTTTAAGTGATACCATACCGTTTATCACCCAGCCGTTGACTCTCCATGTAGGAGTCCTGCATAAGGAGAAGTGTTGCCCCGCTCCTCTTCAGCAGTTCTAGGTCTTCTGTGGCTGCGGCTCCACTTCCCTACTCTGGATTGGATGTCTGGAGAGGTAATCCGCTGGGGGGCCTAGCTGCTTGAGTCATTGTTTGGTGGCACCTCGCCCGGTGCTTCCCAGCTCTCGTTCGACACCCCGCGAGCCGTTGCCCGGCCTACCGGCAAATTTAATGAGGCCAGCGTGCCGGTAATTGGCTGTGCCGGCCGCTGACCCTATTAAAGGGCTCCTCCTCTGGCAGCTCTCCGCCGGATCTTTAGTGCCTTCATAGCCTACTGAGAAAGCGTTTTCTGCCTCATCTGTCGTTCCTGTGTACCGTACCGCTTAGCTTCCGTCTCCTGTTCACGAACCTCTGCCGCCTGCCCTGACCTACCGCCTGACCCCGACTACGATTCTGCCTTACGATTTTGTACCACGCTTACCCTTAGCCACCACCGCAAGCAAGTCCCGCCAGCGGAAGCGACCTGGTAGTTTCCCGCCGCAGTAAGTCCATCCCGCTTTGCGGCGGGCTCTGGTGAAAACCGGGTTCTTCTTAGACTCCGCTCCCTGGTGAAAGCTTTCGCCATCACTTGCGGTGATCCAGCAGATGCACTACCTTGGTGCGTTACAGTTATTTTGAGGACACACCAAATTTTTACTGTTATACAAGCTGTACACTGACTACTTTACATTGTATCAAAATGTCATATCTGTCATGTCATGTTGTCCCATGAAAAGATATACAGTAGTATAATATTTACAAACATGTGAGGGGTGTTCTCAGTTTTGTGACATACTGTATATATCAAGCTTCAGTAGCTAAATGCTATACAATACAAATAAATGATGCATATTTTTTGCATATTTTATATTGAAAGAAATGAACAAATCTTGGTGTAAAAAGAAGGATGTCATCAAAATTGGTAACCATATATTATGGATGCCAAACTAAGACCTGTGCATGCTTAATGTAGTGCCCAATCTCATAAAATGGTGCACATCGTATCCCCCCTGTGTTCAAAGATCAGTATCTCCGCACTGCACCATTATAATAATATTAAGGTTTACTCATCGAGGGGATGGGACATGGATTCACCCAACAGCTATTTGTTGCTAGCTATTTTTCCATTTTTTAAATATGTTTTTTATTTTTAGTGCTCTTTACAATGCTTACTTCTTTATGGTTTCCTTTTCAATTATACGTATTAAAAGACCTAATATATTAACATATCAATGGGCAAACATTAATATTGTTATAATGGTACAGTTTGAAGACACTGATCTTTGAACATGGGTGATTTAGGATGTGCAACATTTTGACTCGCGTTCATGCATAACAATAACTTGAACTTTTGACTGGCAGGCTCCATATCTCACCATCTACTACAGATTTGAACATGAGACTACCATCATTTTATAGACAATCATCTTGCCTATCTCATACATAACTTTGACCTGCAACTATTTAGCATATGCTTAGTTCTGCAGATTCTTGTCATGTAACTGCATTGTTACTGTTTTGCTCCTGGTGGTGGGATAATCTTTTTCTTCTTGTATAGTATAAATTACATCCTATTCTCACGTTCCCCAATAGTTCAGTTTGTTATTAGGTTGATTCCTAAGCAAGCATTCACTGCTTTTAATCAAGGAGCAGCCATTAAGAAGATTGCCTAAGAAAAGAGAAACCGCAGCATTCAGCTCATCGATAGCAGTCTCTCAGCCAAGAAAATTGTCAAAATGCATCATGTGAGGCCCTGACAGCTGGAAGAATACAAAATGAAGTCCATCCATTCAAAAGCCAAGAGGTGGACGTTCAGTCAACAAGTTTGCTCATCACAAGGTCTATCAGCTCTGGCTCGACAAACGCGGCAGTGGAGGTGGCTTGTTTGCTTCATAATAGTAAGATCACAGACATCCATGCAAGCACCATGTAATGCCTGAGTCTGCAATAGTTTCCTGAAAAAAGGTGAAGAAGCCTTGATCTCAAAAGTGTCAGCTTGTAAATGCAAAAAAAGGAAAAGTGAATAGAAGATTGGAAATGGATGATTTGGAGCATTGAGATGAATTTTTTTTTTTTTATAACATATTTTATTCAGGTTTTTAACAAGATTTTGTAAATAAACAAACAAAAACACACAGTTATCGTTACAGAGTAGGCAGAACCTGTGTGTTAATAACATAAGATCATGGCAATGGTAAGTTACAAAGACATAGAGTCAGGGCTTTGACAGATGACAAAAGCAGCTTCAACGGGTAAGTATGGATCCGAGAAATAAAATATCAAAGACATTGACCTCACTGTACCCAAAGATTCGCCCAGGGACAATAATATAAAAATGGATATCAAACACCATGAGAACAACAGAATAACAAAACAAAGCAAGTAAGTAAGTAATGTGCCTTTTCCTCTTCACCCCCAAGATCTGCTCTTTTTAGGGAGACCCCAACCTCTATCCAATTTACCCTGCTATCTAACGCATGCACCACATTGATAAAATTGCGCCTCTGTTAACAGCTGATGGGCATGCCGCGGCTATGAGGGAGTACGGAGCGATATACTAATGCAAGGCCCAGAAGGACAGGTCCAAGGGGAAAGTCAAAATACATAAGATATATAATAGGGACTAATCAAAGAGAGAGGAGAAGCCCAGTAAGGGTACCCATCCCGTTGTGCCCCCAAACATCAGACCTGCAATGCCACTAAGTCCCTCTTTACAATACCATGTTGTGAACTGAAACGTATGCATCAGGGCTTTGACCTCTCTGTCAGAAAAGTGAGATTCAATAAATGTACGCCATCGCTTAAAGAAATTTGACGTGCGCATCTCCTTTTTCCTTTCTGTTTCCAATTTATCAGCGACGAAATAATCGTTCAACCGTCTCACCACTTGAGAAAGAGGAGGGAGAGATGGTTTAAGCCAAGCCTGGAGCAAACACCTCAGCCACTACAAGGGCTATGTGAATTATTCCTGGGAGGCGTGGTGCCTGTACCGCACCATCCACACCCTCTCCACAAGTCATATCCGACTCCGGGGGCCTTGGACAATGGAAAATCAGCAAGTCATAATGTTTGTCAAGTGATGAGTCAAAGTGTTGTTTGATGTAAGCAACCATGTCTTCCCAGAAAGCTTGTACGTGTTCACATTCCCAGAGCCCGTGCCATAAATCTGTCTTGAATGACCCACATTTAGGGCAGTCTTGTTTCCTATCAGGAAATTTTGGGGAGGGGGGGGGGAGATTAAAGCCTTAGATAGCATTATGAATGATCTTGAGGAAGGATTCCCTCCACTTTTCACAGACAATGTGCCTGCGGACGGCCCTGAGTCCCACCAAAATCTTGTCTGGGACTAGATCATCCTGTAAGCACCGTTTCCAAAAGTGAAAAGCGTGGGAATCAGGATTCGTCAAGAACAAGCTCCTCAAAGCCCCATAGAGACCATATAAGCTACAAGATCTCCTATTGGCCTTCACAAGAGCGTCAAAGATATTTGGAGAAACTTCTTTAGAGAAATATTTCAGTCTGCTGGTGCAGAAGAAATGCATCTGGCAAGCGGGCACGGTGTGCGATCCCGGGAGAGAGAATTTGGTAAGCATCTCAGTGGTAGTAAGCCACCTCTTGTGTTCTATATGCATGAGTTGGCCGACTGATTCCAATCCACTTTCCCTTCACCTTCGAAACATAGTGTTGTCCCGCCCCATAGGAAAGTCAGGGTTATCCCAAAGAGGCAAGTACTTGGACATTGTGAAAGAGAGACCCAGTTTCTTGCAGATCACCCTCCAGGTAAGAATGGTATCCCGGAGAAAAAAAATTACGATTTGACCATGGGAGGCAATTTGGAAGGCTTAGTATGGAAGAGAGCCAAAGGGTTCCAGGGCAACATCAATTCCCTTTCCAGGTCCTAGTTGGAAAAGCAACTAAAACCCCATGTCCAGTCTAATGAGATGAAAGTTAATAGACTGGGCTTTGGTGGGTGCAAATGGGTCTGGAAGAATCAAGGGAAAAGGGGGCTAACGGATCGAGAAAGTGAAGGTACTGTCAAGTTTAGTATTGTTTCACAACCAAAGGCGTTGGATACTTGACCAGGATCAATGTTGATCTCAATGCTGAGCTATTTGTGAGTACCCTACAGGATGAGTTACTTCATATACTAAAGTACTATGGGTATGGAAAGGATGACATAGTGTTCCAGCAGTACAAAGATCCAAAGTAAACGTCAATATTGGTGAAGAAATGATTCCTTGACAATGAAGTAAAGTTGTTGGATTGGTCCAACAAGACCTCAACACAATTAAACACTTGTAGGCAGAGTTGAGGAAAAAACTGTATTCATACCCAATTGATTCAACCAGTATGCGCAATCATTGGGAATGTGTAGAAGAGACCTGTGAATAAACTTCGGTTGAGACATGCTTAAATTTGATCAAGAGCATGATGAAAGCCAAAGGTGGGTTTAAAAAATAACAGAATAATGCAAATTAAAATTTAGAATTTAGAAAACAGTAACAATGCAGTTACATGTCAAGAATCTGCATAACTAAGTATATAATAAATAGTTGTCAAATTTATGTTTGATATAGTCAGGATGACTAATATATCACTGCTACACCTGAAAGAAGCCTGAAATTCTATGCTTCTTGTGGACAAAAAATATTCGACCGCCTGGATCCCTCTTTCGTGTGGGATATTACTGTACAGGCTTTCAACGTCTATAGAACCTAATAATACCTCTTTATCAACAGCAATCCCATCCAATCTACGCAAAAGGTCAGAAGTGTCTCTTATATAAGATGGCAATGTAACTACGAAATCCTGTAAGATGTTATCTATATAGATCCCTACATTTTGCGTAATTGATCCCACACCTGAAACTATGGGTCTGCCTTTAAGCGGGGTACAGCCCTTATGGATCTTAGGGATCGAATAAAAAGTCGGTATTTGGGGATTAGAAGGCATCATAAATTTAAATTCTGTATGTGATATGAGGCCCATCTCTAAACCCTCCACGAGTATCCTCTCCAATTCCATAGTAAAGGTTGTTGTTGGATCCATAGAAAGAATATCATAATGCCCTTTGTCCTTAAGAAGATCGTTACACATCTGTTTGTACATGTCATGATTTAATATAACTATATTTCCCCCCTTATCGGAGGGTTTTATAATTATAGACTTGTCTCGTTCCAGTGCTGACAACGCTTCTAATTCCTCTCTACTGAGATTATTGTGAAATGGTAATCTCTGTTCGCCAAGATTACGTAATTCTTTTGAGACTATTTGCAAAAATAGATCAATTTCACGTGTATCCAGCTAAATTCGGGGGCATTCTCCTACTTTTAATTTTCAATTTAGTTTGTCCCTCTCAAATTTTCTTCTCCTCCATAAGGGACACAAAAAGTACGTATGCCTTCCAGATCTGTGTCGTGACACCCAACTCCTGGCATTCGATCTTATCTTTAATTTTGAAAAATTTATGCCACTTGAGCTTACGCACAAATAGATGTACATCTTTAATCCATGGGAACCTGGAAACGAGCATATAGTGTTATTGTCTATTTGTAAACACTGGGGAATTGTTTATCATACATCTGCGGGGCCATTTAAGATATAAAAAGGGAGGCAGAGACAATTTAGCTCTGTATCCCTCTTATCTTGGGTGCCAGCGTACTAGAGGTGCTGCGGGAACTATCATCATTATACCTGGCAGCACTTGAGCTAAGCATCAGTCCATTTATCTAATTTGGAAGTACATGTGTTGTAGTATATGCGTTGTATATAGCGTATTCTTTTTTCCACAGTGAAATTTGAATCCCCTGATGGAACCCTAGAATTTTTATGGGGGGAAAAGCGTCGGGATAGCTGGGATTTAAGGTGTTTATACACGCATGTAGTGATATTGTCTGCCATTAAAGCGGAGCCGCTCTTTATCGGGGCGATTACTCCACTGGCAGATAGTGCACAGTATGCTGTATCATCTAGGTATGCAGTGGTAATATATAGGGGTTTAGATATTAATATTTTAAATAGTCTAGTAAAAGTTATGTTTTAACAGGGATTATTATTTGCAGTGATATATTGGTATAAATCCTCTGTTCATATAGAATTTGTAGTATTTCTTATAGTCAGGATGACTGTCTATAAAATGGTGGTAGTCTCACATTCAAAGCTGTAGTGGATATTGAGATATGGAGACTGAAAGTCACAAGTTCAAAACATTGTTACACTTTTGCTTGTCAATGTAGATTTGTTAGTTTCTTTCAATCTAATGTATACAAAATCCCATCATTTAACTATTGAAGCTCTCTAAATAGTGACAGTCATTTTTTTTTTTTGTTTATTGGTCCCTATTTTATGGTAACTTTATGCTGGGACTTCAGACACAGAGGACATTGTGTGTACATGTTCCTTTTTGTACTTTTAAGTTTCAGGCTTTAAAGCACAGGTGTCAAACTGCCGGCCCTCCAGCTGTTGGGAAACTACAACTCCCATCATGCCCACTGTTATAGATTATACAAATGCATGATGGGAGTTGTAGTTTCCCAACAGCTGGAGGGCCGGCAGTTTGACACCTGTGCTTTAAAGTATAATATTTAGGCTGCTTGCCAAATGAACAATAAAGCTAATCCATTTTTTTTTATATTGTTGAGCGCAATGCAAGTAATATGGTGCCAAGCAACTAGATTCTGTTAAAATTGTATGCTGTTTTGTATAATGAATATCTAAGTGGTAGTGGTCTCAGCCCATTTGTTTATTCCCAGTTTACACTTATTGCAACATTTATGGACTATGTGAAATACAAAGTATTTTATATTTCGTTTAACTTTGCTGGTACATTATTAGGTATCTGTTGTATCTTGTGATATAACCTTATATAATTTATTTAAATGTATTTTTACATATTTTGTACACGATTGCACTTAATTAATGCACACTATACCTAATGAGCAGATCTATTTAACGCTTGCATTTATCACCTTTTGTTGCTTGAAAACAGCTCCGTAAGGTAGCTGAAATGTTGCTCCTGTATTGACATATTTTATAAAAAAATTACTCTTTCTTACTCTTACTCTTACTAAGCGGCCTACTGCAATTATATATAAAATTTTATGCAACAGTAATATTTTATCTTGAAAGTAGGCCGTTTGAGTCATAACATGCAATGTTCATTTTCTCATCTCAAACAATTTAATGAAACAAAGCCAATAAAGGTGGAGGGTTAACACCTTTAAAAAATGCGGGGTCTCAAAAAATCCCCTTTAAAACTAATTTAAAAGTTTTGACAACGATGTCCCGTGCTGTTCACAAGTCGAGTTATTGACTGCTGAGGCATGGCATCCCATTCTTGTTTAAGGGCATCCCTCATGTCATTGAGGTTCAGTGGTACAAAGGTACGAGCTTCCTACACTGTGACTCAGCTGATGCCACAGGTTTTCTATGGGGTTCAGGTATGGGGAAGGTGCAAGTCACTCCTTTTGAGGTACCCCAGTATCCGACAGCTGTTCGCTAATGATGCAACCTTTGGGGCTGGAGCCCTTGCATCCATGAAGATTAAAATTGCCCGTTTGTTAACGCAGAGGACAATGGTTGGATTAATGATGCATTTAAGTTGTAGGGTTGTCACTGTACCGTTACAAAGTGTAGGGAGTTCTGTAGACTAGAAAACCTGCCCAACGTAACCCACCCAAATCCACCCCAGCATAAAGGTCGTTGGTTTAAAACGTGGCTGATAGTAGGCTCTCTTTGTAGTCTCCATCTCGTTGGGGCCATCATTTTGTCGAGTAAATAAAACTTTCTCTCAAAGCAGCACTAAGGACCGCTGGTCCCTCATCCAGCATGGATGAGGGACCAGCAAGGCAATGATGCCAAAGCCTAGTGGTGTGGTCAGGTACCCTTGCCGGTCATCTGCCAAGCCAACGGTCTGACTGAACTTAGGGCATCTTTTTCCTTAAATGTGTTGAGTTTTTTTGCCCTTTTATCCAGTTCCAAAAGGGGATTGGGGTTACAGTGAAACAGTCATCGTGGTGTATAGCCAAGGAAGGGCCATTCTTTTTTCTTTTGTGCTCTTCCAATCTTTAATTCTTGTTGAACCCTGTTGATTTAAACCCTGGGACACTCTTAAAACTGAGTGGTCATTACCTTTGGCCCCCCCTGCTTTAAATGCAATGCCCCAATCGGTTGATCAGTTGTTAAGTGTTTTCTTGGTCTGTGATGTCAAAATTGGGAAAAAGCTGATGAAAGAGGACTGTTTAAATCCCAAAATTTTAAAATTTTCATCCTAAATATATTTGGGTTTTATTAGGGATCAAAAACCTGTTGGGTTTTGCCATTAGTTTTGTTGAGTTTGCAAGTTTCGCAAAAAAATACTGAAACATTTAACAGTTGGACTGTGAATTCTAAGGTTAAGAGATGGTCTCTGTGTGATTTAGAAAAAATTTTCAAAAGCTTGGTTTATTCCAATTTTGTGGTGTGTGTTAAAAAGTGCCTTGCAAAAGTATTTGGGCCCCCCTTTAACTTTTCAACCCCCTTTTTCCACATTTGGGGGTTTAAACATGAGATATAAAAATTTAAATTTTTTGTGAAGAATGAACAACAAGTGGGAACAATTTGAAGGGGAAACGAAATTTATTGGATATTTTAAATTTTTGAAAAAAAATAAAAAACTAAAAAGGGGGCGTGCAAAATTATTCGGCCCTTTACTTTAAATGCGAAAAAATAAATCCAGAAGTTCGTGAGGCCCTCTGAATGCCCAATGTTGTAAAAATGGTGATGAAAAATTAAAATCCACCGTGGTAAATCAAGTCTCCGAAAATAAACACCTGTTGGGAGTCTCAGGGTTCTGTTTAAAGGCAGAGAGCATCATGAAGACCAGGAACACACCAGGCAGGTCGTGTATGGGGAGATGTTTAAAGCCGGTTTGGGATACAAAAATTTTTCCCAAAATTTAAAATCCCAAGGGCACTGTGCAAGTGTATATTGAAGGGAAAGGGAGTACAGACCACTGCAAATCTACCAAGCCGGCGCCCCTCTAAATTTCATCTCAAACGGGGAGAAGGACTGATCAGAGATGCAGCCAAGGGCCCATGATCACTCTTAAATGAACTGCAGAGATTACAGCTGAGGTGGGGGGGGTTGTCCTAGGAAAAACAATCAGTCGTACACTGCACAAATCTGGCATTTATGGAAGAGAGGCAAGAAGAAAGCCAGTTCTCAAAGATAAAAAATCTCGTTTAAAGTTTGCCACAAGCCACCTGGGAGACACCAAACATGTGGAAGAAGATGCTCTGGTCAGATGAAACCAAACTTTTTGGTCACAATGCAAAACGATATGTTTGGCGTAAAAGCAACACAGCTCATTACCCTGAGCGCACCCATCCCCACTGTCACACATGGTGGGGGGCAGCATCATGGTTTGGGCCTGCTTTTCTTCAGCAGGGACAGGTAAGATGGTTAAAATTGATGGGAAGATGGATGGAGCCAAATACAGGACCATTCTGGAAGAAAACCTGTTGGAGTCTTGAAAAGACCTGAGACTGGAACGGAGATTTATCTTCCAACAAGACAATGATCCCAAACATAAAGCAAAATCTACAAAGGAATGGTTCACAAATAAACATATCCAGGTGTTAGAATGGCCAAGTCACAGTCCAGACCTGAATCCAATTGAGAATCTGTGGAAAGAGCTGAAATCTGCTGTTCACAAATGCTCTCCATCCAACCTCACTGAGCTCCAGCTGTGCGCCAAGGAAGAATGGGCAAGAATTTCAGTCTCTCGATGTGCAAAACTGATAGAGGCATACCCCAAGTGACCTGCAGCTGTAATCGCAGCAAAAGGTGGCGCTACAAAGTATTAACTTAAGGGGGCCAAATAATTTTGCACGTCCCACTTTTCAGTTTTTTTATTTTTTACAAAAGTTTAAGATATCTAGTAAATTTCATTCCACTTCACAATTGTGTCTCACTTGTTGTTGGTTCTTCACAAAAAAAATTAAAATTTTATATCTTTATGTTTGAAGCCTGAAATGTGGCAAAAGGTTGAAAAGTTCAAGGGGGCTGAATAATTTTGCAAGGCACTGTAGTGTGTTCCATTACATGTTCCTTTTTGTTAAGGTTACATTTAGGGAATTGTAAGTTAGCAGTTTTGCAATTTTGTATTGTTTTTTGGATTAGACAAGTTACATCATAAAATGGCTACTAATATTTTGCCTCATTCCTTGGCCCAGATTCTACAGAGAATAGAACTAAACCAATAACCCGTATCTATGTGCCAGTGAATATAAATTGTTTATGTTTAGCCATTTCTGTTTCTTGTTTGCTTTGCTTTCTAATCACTTCCATGTGCTTATGATATTCTCCAACAATTACAACAATGAGGACAATGATCTTCTCCTGCCAGATATTTTTTTTTTAAATGGAACAAAATACTGTAGATTTTCATCTCCACATTGTGCTTTGTATCACTTTGTAACCATATATGTCATGATGTTTTACAAAAAAAAGCACGCTTTATGTTTCCCTTTGAGAGAAATTTTTCCCCCTTTCTCATATTGTAACGGCGACGAAATAACAAAATACATAAAAACATTGGGTTTGGTTTCCTTGTACTTTTACACAAAATATAGAGAGCACAGTTTTTAAAATAAATATAATACATTATATCAAGTAAAGTTTGTCCCAGTCAGGTATGTAAAAAAGTATAAAAAAAGTTAACGATAAACCCCACAATATCACAGCACAAAAAGTTATCTAAACCTTTTCGATGGCTTGTTACTGATTTAAGAACAGTTAACACAGAAAGCCACGATATCACAGTCCAGATAAACACTGCTACATCCGTATCAGGGTTGTTTGAACTAAATTACTTTAACTTTGCTATAATGATGAAGTCAAAGATTCATAACATTGGAAATACATAAGTAAACATCCAACATCATTAGTAACATTAATTAAAGGGGTTGTCACTTTAAAATTGTCATACGCCAATAAGCTGATCCCAAAGGGTGAACATGAATGAAAACTGTCTAGGTCTAACATTTTCTTTGTTGCCCATAGCAACCAAACAAGCTCCCCTTCATTTTTTAGAACTATATGAAATTTAAAAGGGGACTCGTTTTGGTTTCATGAGCAAAAAAGTCTTGAAATAGACGTTTCATACATGAGGCCCAAATTGTTTTTAATGGGAATCTGTCATCTTTTGTAATTTGTGAAAAAACAAATAGCTAACATTTAGAGCGATATGTATGAACAGGGCTGCACCATTTTTTTGTTTTTTGTTTCAAAACCCCAAACAAACTTTTTGTAGCCTGTTTACAGTTTGTATGAACCATTGTGCGCAAAAAACATGGCACAATCTGAGCCAAATACGACACTTTTGAATGCACCAAAGATGAGGGACGCGGCAATCGCCTGAATCGTATGATGAGCCAAAGTTTGTTGGGGAAAAGGGTTGAAACAAATCCATCCCAATTTTTGGCATGGCTGGGGACAAAGGGTTTGGGATGCATAAACCCAAATGCGCCAATGTTTGGCGCATGGATTTGAGACATTTAAAAACTTTAATTGGGGTTCAGTTTCTTTCCCCCAACTTTTTAAAAACGAGGTAAAAAATTTGGTGAGTCAGCGCCAGGTTCTTTAAAATTGGGGCCCCTTAGTTTCACTCCCAGCGCCACCTAAAGGGGAAAATTTAAAAAAACACGCTGACAGCTCCTGTAAAAAATTTTGGGGCAAAACATTACTAAATTTCTCTGTTTTTCCCTGAAGAAAAATGTTAACCGTACAGGTACAGCTGCACAGTCCTCTCTGTGCCTCCCTGCACTCTAGGACTAGTGGGGGGAAGAAAACAAACGGGAAACAAAGTAAAGGTTTGTAGAGGGGGGTTAGTGAGCAAAAGATCCCAGGTATGAAGTATTAACCCCATCCACTGCCCTACACCAGGGATCTTAACCCTTTCACTATCCTGGGAACCCCAAAGGGATTGATATTTTAAACCCCCAAATTGTTGTCCTAAACCCACCCGGGAAAATTCATTAGATTGGGCAGCATTGTACATCTTTAAAATTTTTTTTCCCCATTTTAGTGGGTATAGTGCACATTCTATTTAATTTTACTCTACTCCCTAATTTTAGGGGGTACAGAGTGCAACATTGCTTCTGGTAGAACAGTGTAAAACATAACTAATTTCAGGGGGTACAGTGTGTAATAGCATTCATTTCAGGAATTACAGTGTGTAATATAATTATTTTCAAGGGGTCCACCTTTATTTCCTTCATTCGCTTGTGTAAATTACATTTTAAAGGTAGTATTGAATGCCTATATAAAAATGCATGTAAAAGTTATCTCTTTCCCAGTTCCTGTAAAAGTATATTCTGAACATTAGTGAGAAGTAGGGTACAGATCAGCTACTCTCACTACCCCAGTCCCCAACACACTAGGGGTATTGGGAATAGCTGGGTTAACATCAGAAGTGGACCTGTGATCTGCCTCTGGAGTATTTTTATGGTGTAAAGGGCCCAATATCCATAGACCTTTCCATCCTGATACTTTCAACCTGTATCTGCCAGATTTACCTTGGCTGGCTATAAAAAAAAACCCACTGTTTTTTACATTTATTTATTGAAATCTCAAAAATGGACATTCCGTTATAATCAATAAAGAATAATATAATTGTTTTTGTTTTTTAATGACATGGGGAAACCCCCCCCCCCCCATTTTTTAACCCCGCCAGGGTAAAACCCAACGCTGCATCTGATACTACATAATGAAAGGTCCTTGAATATTGGTATCTTCCCATCCTAAAAATACCATCCTGCTTCCAAGAAGCAGATCATCCATTAAGGGTTTTTTTTTCCCTGAGGGTACCTACTCTTCAGCACCCGATTTGTTGTGTACTGGGGAAAATTAGGAGAGGGAAATAATTTTCACCTTGGGGGTGATACAAAATACCCCCAAGTCTAAATTGTAATTAAAGGACCAAATACCTCTATTACTAACACCGAAATAGAATGGTAAAAAAAGCTTAGAGCATGTTCACACGGCGGATTTGGCCGCAGTTATGGCCGCGGGTTCCGACGCGGTTTCCGCGCCAAAAAAACCCCGGCCAAAACGCGCCTAGTTTATTAACATGGTTTCCTATGGTACACCGCGTTAATATTCACACGCCGCGGGTTTGCCTGCTCGTGTGGAGAACTCTCTTGTCAATTAACTCTCCTGTCTATTAATTTGCATGGGGGCAAACTCTCGCCGCAAGCCGCGCCCCAAACCACGCCGCACCCGCGCCGCAAACCCGTGTCGGGAGACGCGAGTTTGCAGCGAGGATCGACGAGGTTTAGACCGTGGGAACCGCGGCGAGAGCTGCGGCTAAACCCGCGGCCTAAACCGCTGTGTGAACGGGGCCTTACAGTATAACAAAAAACCTCTTCATTTAAATAGACACTCCCTGAAAATATCATTCTTCATCTATTTTATTAAAGAATTGGATCCAGTGCTGGCCCCAAAGATCCCAAAAGGGGAAACCTGTAAAAATACATAATCACTAATGAGCGTTTGGCTAACAGCAAAAGGGTATGGGCTTTAGCTTAAGCCAGACTCACCAACAGTGGGTGTAAGCACTCAAAGTGCCTTGGGCAATGCAAGCTCTAAATACAGCCCTGAGAAGATACTGTATAATACTGAGAGTCAGAATATGGATCAGGTGGCATAATAAAAGACAAGAGCAGAGCTCATAATTACAGAAATAAGGCCTAAATATACTTAATCTGGGCGATTATGGGTAATGGGTAATTACTTTACAATTACTTTTTGCCAGAACTGTTATTATGCATAAGAAGCATTATGTACATAAATATTTTACAAGATTCTAATCATGTGCTCCAAATTATGCAGGTGTGACACCTTATCAATGAAACATCAAGCGCTATCAGTTCTAAAATACTTCTATATATTCTCATTCTATAGTAAGGAAGTACTATATTATACTGATGTTTTCTAAAATATTTGGTCAGGGTAAAGGTCTTATGTACAGTACAGTTATTTTAGAGTACTTTTTTTTGCAAAGTTCCTAACTCTAGGCCCCTTAACAGTTGTCTTTAATAAACACCACATATGGTCCATACAACCATTGTTGTTCTATTGCCTTATCCCCAAGAGACTATTATGATTCACAATTAATGTTCAAATAACTTTTTCATTACACAGCAATGAAAACACTGAGTGTCAGACGATCCCTAGAGAGCTCACACTGTTATATGGTAGTCTGCATCTTTTCTACTGGTTAAAACTGAAAAAAATAATAAATCACCAGACCTTTGACTAAATAGTCATGATTTTCCAGCAGTTTGGCAGCATGAGATAGTCCAAATGTCATGATTTATAGAATTCATGGAGAGCTCACAAAATGAGTATTACTCTTGCACGATAGTCCATGATCGTTGTGTACTTCTGCAGTACATCTGGACTTAGTGCTCATCTATTGTCTTACTGGGTCATTGTCTAACACCAGAAAGTGCTCTTCAAACACGTATAATTGCTGTGGCTAAAAGTGCAATAAAATTCGTCTTTATTCATTAGTCCAATATTTATTTTTAAACCTATCACATAATAAATGACAACTGTGACTATAGCACAGATATCTGCTGCTAGTTATGCCTGTACCTTTAAACAGACCATATGTCCAACATGATGATCTTTTCCATGTGCTTTGAGTTTATGGATATTTTCAAGGAAAGGCCTTGTAAATTCAAAGCACATTTATGTTGTATGAGGGGTAAGCTGAAGTTTTACAGTAAAGCAGAGAAGGATTTCTACACATTTCATACATAGGTAATAAGTTCACATTTCAAACACAATTACCAAATAGTAACAGTTAATACTTAGGAAATGTGGTACTGGTAGAAAAGATGTTACAAAGTTATACATTTCTTAAGGTGGCTTGGCTTTTATTTTTTGGATTTTCTTTTTCAAAGAACATTGTAACCCAATATTTCAAATCCAGAAAGTCCAATCCTCTAAAAATTTACTTTTAATGATATCCTTTAAAACAAATAATAGTGTTGCATTACCTAAAAACTCAGAACATCAATCCAAATACTAACAAATACAAAGGGTATTACAAGTGTGTATTGCCTTACTTTCCTTTATGAGTCTCTGCCCTCTGCTGGCACTTGATGGAGACCCTGCCCTGAAAAGGGCGACCCCATAAACCTCTCCTCTATTACACACTAATTCTGGCTACGATTCTTCATTTTATTTTATACCAGTATATTTTTTCCAGGTATAATAGAGACAAAAATTATCTTTATATCTTCCCATCAGGTAGAGTACACCAACTCCCTGTGGTGACAGCAGTTTCTGGGCACACTGGCCATTGGCTAATCAGCTGTATGCACCAGGTACTATGTACTAATTCATGTTGTGTGTAACTATGTGGCATTGGTGATTGGGCTATCTTAGCCCGGTAATATTGGATTAATACCCCATTGAGAAGTCGGTGAAAGTAAGACAAAATGCGTCTGAGGATTTCTTTTATTTAACACATGGAATGACACTGTGGTCTTTATTACTAAAACGAGAAGCATAAGGATTGTATTATAGGTTTGATTCACAATTGTATATTATCTTGGGATATCAAGATAATTTTAGTCCCTATGATACCTGGAGAACATATGCTGGTAGAAAATAAGAAGAAGAATAGAAGTCAGAATTAGGGTGTAATAGAGTAGAGGTTTATGGGTCACCCTTTTCAGGGCGGGGTCTCTGTCAATGGCCATCAGAGGGCTGAAGGTAATGAATGAAAGTAAGGTGATAGATACTTGTGATTACCTTTGTGTTTGTTAGCATTTGGATTGATGTTCCAAGTTTTTAGGAAATGCAACACTATTGTTTGTTTTAAATGATATCATTAAAAGATAATTTTTAGAGGATTGAACTTTCTGGATTTGTGACATCAAGTTTTTTTCCTTCCTCCCCTCTACTTGGGAATTGGCTGTGTAACATTGCAACCCCTGGCAATAATTATGGAACCACCACATAAAGGGGCTCTTCCTAGATGACATAACATTTTGTTTAATAGCTGACAATTCCAGTTTTGTGCATACATAAAAGAAAAAAAAAATTAAAAGTGTTAAACATGTAGGCAAAGGTTAATACAGACTATTACCATATACATTGCTGTTTTGATTTTGCTTCCCTTCAAATTAGGCAAATTTTTTCTTGCTTTTTATATAAGTTTCCCTAGTTACCAATCTGCAGCAGTAGTGGCCAGAATGCTGACGTCAGTCCGTAATGTAGGTTATCTTTGTTGGAGCCTGTTTACATTACTTGCTGACAAACTTTAACCCTTAAGAGCTATGTAGATGTGTGCACTGCTGTTTACAAACCTCCAGCACAATCATCCTCTAACAGACTCAACTAGGAATAGTAGAGATAATATGCCAATCCTTGTTGTAAATCCGTTCACAGTCTAACCAGGAAGTATGAGCCTGAAGCTGGCTGTGGCTCTGTGAAGCAACATAATGAGATAGCCCCTTAAAGTAATTTTCCTTAAAGGAGTATTCCCATTTCTTTGATTGGCTTTAAAGATATTGGCAAATGTAAATAAACATTCTTATTAAATAGATTTCTGTTCTAAATTGACTTCATTTCAAAGATAAAGCAGATTATCCATTATCCATATTTCCTAGGTTACCAACTATCTTTGTCCTCTTGCAGAAGTGGGCTTGCCTATGTCGCTTCCTACTTATCAGGTGAGGGCTGAGTGGTGTGGTCTAATGTTCATGAGGGCATAACCTAACTTTTATAGGGATGTTTCCCAGCTCTCATGGCATTATCCTGTAGATATGCTTTCCACCTGGGACAAAATTCACTCAGCTTACCAAAAAAGGACATAATGACAAGCTTATAATAAACAAATATAATTCATAATTTCTTTCTTGCTACATAAAAATGAAAATGAAGGCTGTCACAAGAATAAAACCAAAGTGCTGGTGTCACAAGTAAATTATTTACAAATTATATTAACTTCTAAATGATAGCAATAAAAACTACAACCCATCCTTTAAAAAAATCCAGCTACATCAGTAAAAAAATAAAAAATAAAGATATGGGTCACAGAATTCTGTGCACAAAAATTTATTTTTTTCTGCAAACATACATACGAAACATTAAGAATATACTTATTTGGATTTGTCTTATTAATACTGATTTACAGATTATAAATAATGTTTGATCTTTAATGCATAGTAATTGCTGTTTTGCTTGCATCTAATCAATAAATTACGTGCTGTACAGTAGTTCCATTGAAAATGCAACTGCTCTTGCATAAAAACAAGACAGAAATATAAAAAAATTATGACTCCTTAAGGTCCAAAGTAGGCCCCTCAATGGGTAAATAGGTTGGGCATCCATTAGATAGGTAAGTTAGCTCCCTATTAGGTAGGAGTGTACGTTACCCATAATGTAGGTAAGTATGTAGTCTCCCATTTTTTATAATGCCTCTTTTTAATAAGTGAAATAAAAAAATAGAACTCTCCTTGTCTGCAGAGCACCTGTGTACACTGGTTATTACCATTATATGGTCACTGTATGGCAGTAATATTGGTCTTTGTATTTTGTAGTAGTGTTATGGTAATGTTGGTCTTGTATGTGGGGTAGTTTGTAGCAGCATGCATTTGCTCCTTGTATTATCTAGCAAATGCATTTACAGGTACCGTGCATTTTCATCTCTCTGAAGAGCCTTTTTACAACCAAGTTTCAGTATAAATAGGAAATAAAGTGGTCTATCAATACACATTTAATAATGTTGCTACAATAAAAACACAGTAAAAATAAAGTACAAAGTGAAAAACACATGTATAAATGCAGTGAAATAATATAGTGAATAAAGATACATCAATAGTTAAAAAACAGTGTTCAGAGCAGATGAAGTACAAAAAAAAGTGTTATAATATTTAATTTAATAATTAGACGGTGGGGATCAATCCATCAACCAAAACAGTATAGCTAAAAAAGATATCACATGTCACTCGATGTACCACCAATCATAGTAGGAAGCGTCCATGGTTGTCAAGGAGATCACATAGCAGCAGACACCAAATTAGAAAAAATCCCAAACAGCAAGAATAAAGCAGATAAAGGGAACAAAGAGAAAAGTATGGCAACATAATGCAATGGGAGAAATAATTATTTGATACACCAGTGATTTTGCAAGCTTTCCCACCTACAAAGATTGGAGAGGTCTGTAATTTTTGTCGTAGGGACACTTCAACTATGAGAGACAGAATCTAAACAAAAATCTATAAAATCACATTGTATGATTTTTAAATAATTAATTTGCGTTTTATTGCATTAAATAAGAACTTAATATTTGGAACAGAAAGCTTTGTTTGCAATTACAAAGGTCAGATGTTTCCTGTAATTCTTGACGAAGTTTGCACACACTGCAGCAGGGATTTAGCTGGGACAATCTCCAGATATGTCAGGGGCTGAACTGGGCTAGACCACTCCAGGACCTTGAAATGCTTTATATGGAGCCACTCCTTAGTTGCCCTGTGTTTTGAGTCATTGTCATGCTGAAAGACCCAGCCACATCCCATCTTCAATGCTGTTACTGAGAGAAGGAAGTTCTTGGCCAAAATCTTGTGATACATGTCTCCATTCATCCTCTCTTCAATACAATGTCCTGTCCCCTTTGCAGAAAAGCACCCACAAAGTATGATGTTCAACCCCCATGCTTCACGGTTGGTCTCATCTGACCACATGACCTTCTCCCATGCTTCATTGGGAGAACTTTATTGGCGAACTTAAAATGGGCCTGGACATGTGCAGGTGTGAGCAGGAGGACCTTGCGTGCCCTACAGGATTTTAATCCATGACGGCATAGTGTGTTACTGATGGTAATATTTGAGACTGCGGTGGAGAGGTTGGAGTGTTATTAATGGAGTGTGGGACCGGTGTCTTTTATACAGGTGATGAGTTTAAACAGGTGCAATTAATACAGGTAATGAGTGCAGAGTAGAAGTTGTTCTTAAAGAAAAACTAACAGGTCTGTGAGAGCCAGAATTCTTGCTGGTTGGTAGGTGATCAATACTTATTTCATGTAATAAAATGCAAATTAATTTTTTTCAGATTCTGTCTCTCATGATTGAAGTCTAACTATGATAAAAATTACAGACCTCTCTATTCTTTATAAGTCGGAAAACTTGCAAAATCGCCAGTTTATCAAATACTTATTTTCCCCACTGTATACTCATATATATTTGCATTCACAGATAAAACTAAAAATCAACATGGAAGTTTTTCCACCTTAAGCATGTTGGCCTTCTACAATACACCCCATAGGGTTCTATGCCAAGTAGTCAAAGCAGCAGGCTGGAGCACAGGCAAAGCTCTGATTACAAACATGCATCTCCTGACTGAACAGCCTCTAACTGCTGCCGTCATCCCCATGAACGGTTGAAAAACAATGCATGTTTGGTTTATTTCTTATAGTGATTCATTGCTATTTGTACCTGACAAGCTTTTCAGGTATGATATAGTGCTATATGACATCCCCACTGCTATGAAACCAGTGAGATTGGTTGCTTGCAACTATATGTAATCGTGCCACAGTCCACTGTCATGTGATATCCTTAACTCCCTCAAGCTTCAAAGTGTACAGGCGATCAGTGGATACAGTCTTGTAACAACTTTTTCATTTATTAAATACTTTCAGTAACAAACTTTAAAAATGTTACAAAGTAAGCTACTTGCGTTTCAGCAGTAAATAGTATGTGGCCGATAGTCCTGATAAGTCCATCAGTATAGTAGTTTTCCATGCCTCATCTCGGCATAGCATCTCCAGCGTCGTAGCAGGAGCGAGCAAGTGGACAGACGGGCATCAGACGTGCAGGGCGCGAAACGTCATGTGCGTGCGCGTCTGATGCCCGTCTGTCCACTTGCTCGCTCCTGCTAGAGACGCTGGAGACGCTATGCTGAGATGAGGCATGGAAAAAACCACTATACTGATGGATTTTATCAGGACTATCGGCCACATACTATTTATCGGGAAACGCAAGTAGCTCACTTTGTAACATTTTTTAAAGTTTGTTACTTAAAGTATTTAATAAATGAAAAAGTTGTTACAAGATTGTATCCACTCATCACCACTGCTATGGCCTAACATCATGCTTGCTACAACTCATCTGTATCATTCAGATAAACTTGACTTGCCTCTTTGGCTCATCAGTGGAATCATTACATTCTTCCTGTGTAAAAACATTTTACTAATTCAAAGAAAACCCTGGGCAACATATATGAACATGTCTGAGCCATTTATTTGGGATATCTTGCGCCAAAAAAAAGTCCTATCGCTGTTCTGTAGATGTATGAACAGTCTTGTGCCCAAACCTGTTGCAGTCTTCACTAGTCATGACATTTTTGATTGAGCCAAATTTTGGTGCAAAATTGCTATACAAAGTTTGCCACATAAAACTCTATGTGGCAAAATGTTTGGTGCGTAATGCTTTCACACATACTGTCGTATTCTACACTCCTCTATATTAATTTAGAACTGGCGTATCAGTGCAACATTTCATAGATATTGTCCCTTCTTTTTACCCTTAATGCATCTACAACTGATTTTTCTGACACTAAGTTCAGCAATTCAGCTAATAGACTTAAACGTCCTTTAGTATTCTGGAATGATATTTTAACATTTTTATCAACAACATTCAAGACTCGCAATAATGAAACGTAATCTTCATAAATCAGCAATGATGTTAGATTAATAAACAAGAGAAGCATGTTAAAACAGCCCTACATTCTTGGGCAAAAAACCGAGATGCTTTAAACTAAGCTTCAGGGCTTCTTATGGCCATTTGTCCCTCACAGTGTATATGTGAGAAGCCTAGAAGGTCAAGAGAAAATAAGCATAAGTCACAGCAAGACTTAAAAAATAAACAGCAACATCTGGCAAACCACTTCCTTTCTGATTCATAGGGAAAGTGCATTTGTGTAATATGGTGTGAAATGTTTCTCTTGGCATTTGGAACTTTCATTAGATGAAAATCAAGGGAGGATCAAATCTACGTATAGGTAGCTTTATGGAAATAGATCCTGTACCCTGTAGACTTGAGTAAAACCTAATTGTTTTTCTTAGTAACATGTCAATCGAATTACAACAAACAGCTATTGTTGAGAGTGATTTGTGAAGTTGTCAAATTGTCCTCCATAACACTAGAGAAAATGTGTTCTTCTGAGTTGAAAGCTGCCCTTGTTGTAAGCAGTAAACCTGTTAATGGGATTCTTTACGCTTATCTTGCAGAACATCTGAAAATTATTAATTTACTTTTGATCTTCAGACATGAAGAGAAAAATATTAAAAGCAATTATGTTTTATAACAGTACTTTAGTGTTAGCCAAAGAGCTCATCCTGATGGTGAGAAATCTACAACTACTGAACAGGCTAGCTCAGTTTTTCCCCAGTGCTATAGAGTTATATAGTGTATATGCATCAAAGACAATATAGCTGCCCACACTGGTAATATATTCTGCAGCACTGCAAAAAATATATATTAACTTTCCTCCCTTTCTTCTGTAATGTATATAAATGCAAATGTATATAAGTACAAATGCATATAAATGCAAATGTCATATCTACATATATGTATGTAGATATAGCATTTGCATATATATATATATATATATATATATATATATATATATATATATAGATAGATATATAATAAATATATAATAGATAGATAGATATGACACTTTGATACAATGTAAAGTAGTGAGTTTACAACATACAGCCATCAATATCTAAACTGCTGGCAACAAAAGTGAGTACAGCCCAAATTCAAATTGAACAAATTGTGCCCAATTTGACATTTTTTCCTCCACCGTGTCATGTGACTCATTAGTGTAACAAGGTCTCATGTGTGAATGGAGAGCAGGTGTGTTAAATTTGGTTTTATTGCTCTCACACTCTCTCATACTGGTCACTAGAAGTTCAACATGGCACCTCATGGGAAGGAACTGTTTGAGGATCTGAAAAAAAGAATTATTGCTCTACATAAAGATGCCCTAGGCTATAAGAAGATTGCCAATAACCTGAAACTGAACTGCAACATGGTGACCAAGACCATAAAGCGGTTTAAAAGACAGGATCCCTCACAACAGGTTTGCCATGGTCGACCACACAAGTTGAGTGCGCGTACTCAGTGCTATATCCAGAGATTGTATTTTCAAAATAGATGTATGAGTGCTGCCAGCATTGCTGCAGAAGCTTAAGTGGTCCATCTGTCAGTGCAAAGACCATACGCAGCACTCTGCATCAAATTGGTCTGCATGGCTGTCATCCCAGAAGGAAGCCTCTTCTAAAGACGATGCACAAAACAGATCCGCAAACAGTTTGCTGAAGACAAGCAGACTAAGGATTACTGGAACCATGTCCTGTGGTCTGATGAGACCAAGATAAAATTATTCAGTTCAGATGGTGTCAAGTGTGTGTGGCAGCAACCAGGTGAGGAGTACAAAGACAAGTTTGTCTTGCCCAAAGTCAGACATGGTGGTGGGAGTGTCATGATTGGGGGTTTCAGCTGTGGGGAGCTTTTTTCATTGAGGGAACCATGAATTCCAACATGTACTGTGACATACTGAAGCAGAGCATGATCCTCTCCCTTCAGAAACTGAACCACAGGGCAGTTTTCCAACATGATAACGAAAATGAGGGTAAAAGTGCTGGATTGGCCAATCATGTCTCCAGACATAAACTCTATTGAACATCATGTGGGGCATCCTCAAATGGAAGGAGAAATCTCTAACATCCACCCGCTCTGGGATACTGTCATGGAGAAGTGGAAGAGGATCCCAGTAGCAACCTGTGAAGCTCTAGTGAACTCCATGCCCAAGAGAGCTAAGTCAGTGCTGGAAAATAATGATGGCAAAAATATTGATATTTTGGGACAATTTGTCCATTTTCACTTACGGGATGTACTCACTTTTGTTGCCAGAGGTTTAGATATTGATGATTGTGTGTTGGGTTATTTTGAGGGCACACCAAATTTACACGGTTATATAAGATGTACGCTGACTACTTTACATTGTGTCAAAGTTTCATATCTTCAGTGTTGTCCCATGAAAAGTTATAACATTATATTTACAAAAATGTGAGGGGTGTACTCACTTTTGTGAGATACTGCATGTGCATCTGCATCTATCTATCTATCTATCTATCTATCTATCTATGCATTTATATGAACAAGGAGAAAAGTTATTATTATTTTTTTTTTCATATTCAAGAAAATTTTTATTGATGAATAAAACAGTGAGTCAAATAAGCAGACATTTGCAGAAAGTGACATATGAGTGATAAATGATGTTACATAGGTATATAGCCACAATAATATTAAATCAGGATGAGCGTTCTCGAGGCAGCAATGAATCAATCAACGTAAAACGAGAACCCTTGTTAGGAGCTACACATTGAAGTAACATGCCCTTCCCAACATGAAATAGCAAGTAGAACCAATACAATAAGAGGGAACTGTAAGTGCCCCCACGATTAGGGCATAAGGAGAAACCGCAGTTCGATGTTGCGTGAGCAAGCTAGAAAAACAAAACATCAACATGTAGACAAACTATAACTTCACACAATACACCCATACATCACAAGCAACAAGTAAAACGGGAGCAGGGGGGAGAGAGAAAGAGGGAGGGGGGAAAGGGTAGGGAGGAAGGGCGGGGGAAGAAAGAGGAACGTGTTCACCTACCACATCGAGCACATTAAGAGGTAATTGAAAGAAAAAGTGGAGAGTTTATAAAGAGCGTCCAATGAAGCCAGATCTTACAGAATTTATCTATTTGTCCAGGGGTACGGGCGATCAGCTCCTCCATCCGTCTCACAGACCCAATCTCCGCAAACCATTCATCCAGGGACGGTGGGACAGTTGATTTCCATTTGCGTGGGATCACATTTTTGGCAGCCTGAAGCAGGTGCTTTAAAAGAGATCTTTTGAATTTATCAGTAGAGATGGGGATCATGAAGAGCAGCAGTGCCTCCGGAGAATTTGGGATCGAGACTCCAGTGACTTCCTCAATCACCTCCAGGACCGAGATCCAGAAGCTCCGTAACGCAGAGCATCCCCACCATATATGGGCCATGGTCCCCTTTTCCTTTCCACATCTCCAGCACAGGTCCGAAGTGGAGGGAAAGATTCTATGCAAGACTACAGGCACCCTGTACCACCGGGAGAGAATTTTGTAACAGGTCTCCTGATGTTTGGACGCTACCAATGCTCTGTGGGTCTTCTGGAAACATCGCTCCCATTGGGCTGAAGTAAAGGAAAGACCCAATTCCTCCTCCCATTTAAGGCAAAACAAGGGGGGGGAGCCATCCCGGCCTGAGAGCAATAATTTATATAGGAATGATAGGGAGTGCCTCAGACTTGCAGCCGACACCACCATTGACTCAAAAGTCGTAAGGGACCTAGTCAAATGACATCTGGACTTAATTTTGTGAAAAAAATGAGCAAGCTGAGCAAGTTGAAATGAGGCAGCTGCAGGGACTGGGGTCTCTCCAAGGATGTCGCCAAGAGGTCGCAATTTCCCCTCAGAAGCCACCTGGTAGAGACGTAGGGGCGATCTTTTCGTTCCACCCAAGAACTCCTGTGGTGAGATCCCCGGAGGGAAGCCAGGGTTGTCTGTAATAGGCAAACAAGGACCCTCCCGATCTATCAGAGAGTGGGAGTTCCTGTAGGAGTAGAGGACGGACATGGTCTGTCCCACGCAGAAAGAGGAGGACAAACCATTACCCAGGGCAGGGGTCCAGGTCCAGGGGAGAACTGCCACAGCGGAAGAACTAAGGTCCTCAGCTAAGTTGACCCAAAGCTTCCTATCCCTATCCGTGGCCAGCGCCAGGAACCTCGAATAGGCCGAGGCCAGGTAGTAGATCTTACAGTCGGGCAGTCCCGTGCCCCCAGTAGCCTTAGACCTTGTTAATGTGCCGTACGCTATCCGTGGTCTCCGTGCGGACCACACAAAAGCCGTAAAACATCTTTGAAGGGTGTTCCAAAACTGCGCGGGGACATGAATGGGAAGAGTTTGAAAGAGGTATAGGAACTTTGGCAGGACAGACATTTTTAAGAGGTTGATTCTGCCGAACCAGGACAGTTCCTTATTCTGCCAGCAATCCAGGTCCCGTTTGGTTTTACTCAACAGAGGAAGGAAGTTGTTAGCAAAAAGCCTCGACAAGTCCTCAGAGATATGCACCCCCAGATATGAAATACCCGAACTGGGCCACTTGAAAGGAAAATTGGACTGTATGGAAGCCTGATCTCGGGTAGTGATTCCGACCCCAAGGACCTCAGATTTGGAAACGTTGATTTTAAAGTTTGACCAGTCCCCAAAGTTTCTGATTACGGCCATCAGAGCTGGGAGGGAGATGTGAGGGTTTGTGATGTAGACCAAAAGGTCATCAGCAAATGCCGAGCATTTATACTCCCGGCCTCCAATAGTAACCCCTTTGATGTCAGGGTTGGATCTGATACCCGCCATCAGACTCTCCATCACCAAGACGTATAACAACGGGATAAGGGACAACCCTGTCTCATCCCATTTGAGACTGAGAAGTTAGCAGACAGGGCACCATTGACTTTGAGACGAGCAGCGGGCACGCGATACAGTGCAGCGATCTTAGCTAAGAAATTAGGGCCGAGACCCAAGTGGCTGAGGGTCTGGTGCAGAGAAGGCCACGAAATACGGTCGAACGCCTTCTCTGCATCCAGTGATAACACCACCAGAGGGATCCTATGGGATTGTGCATGATGGATCATATCTAGAGTTTTAAGCGTGTTATCGCGCGCCTCCCTGCCCGGGACAAAGCCCACCTGGTCTGGGTGGATTATCGAGCTTAGGAGAGGATTAAGTCTATTGGCTGAGTTTTGCATAGATTTTCAGATCCACATTTAACAGGGAGATGGGACGATAACTGCCACAGCATTGGGGGTCCTTCCCAGGCTTGGGAATAATAGCAACATGTGCCAGTGTAGTCTGGGCAGGGAAGTGAGTGTCAGCTGTGATGGAGTTGAAGGCGTCCAAGAGCACCGGGCTGAGTGAGTCCCGAAAGGTTTTAAAGAATTGTCCCGTGAAGCCATCCGGCCCTGGGCTCTTCCCACCTGGAAGATCCTTAATGACCGACTGCAACTCCATCAAAGTGAATGGTTCCTCCAATACCTCTGCAACTGAAGCTGGGATCCTAGAAGCTAAGGACGGGTGAGGGAACACTCCCGGTTGGTGGGGCTGGGAGGGGGAGGGAAGGTTATACAATTTGGAGTAGAACGCATGGAAAGTTTGAGCAATTTCTTCGGTGCGATGAACCACAGAGTTCGAAGTGGTCTTGATACTAGGGATGTGGGATTGGGCCATCTGGGATCGGACTGCCCTGGCCAACATCCGCCCGCATTTGTTGCCGTATTCATAAAATGAACTGCGGCAACGTTGTATAAAATGACCCCAGGAGTTTTCCAGAAGGCGACGCACCTCCAGACGTGCCGTTAGCAACTCCCGAAGGACTACAGGGGAGAGGGCGCCTTTATGCACTGCCTCTAGAGTAGAGACCTTAGAGAGAGCTTTTGTGAGAGCAGCCGCTCTATCTCTTTTAAGCCTAGAGCCGTGTTTAATGAGAATGCCACAGAGCACGCACTTAAGGGCCTCCCACTGGTTAGTCCTAGAAGTGGGGTCAGAGGTATGAAGAGACAGGAATTGGGAAACATGATTCTCGATATCAGTGACACATACCGGGTCCAGAAGTAGAGACTCATTTAATTTCCAATTCCAGACCTTCTCACGCGTGGCAGGGAGTCGCAACGTGCAAAACACTGGAGCGTGGTCAGACCACAGGATTAAAGTTATTATTTTTTAACAGTGCTGCACAATACATTACTAATGTGTGCAGCTAAAAAATACTAAGGTTCTCATCTGTGCTGGAGGTTCCGTTTGGAGCACAAAGGTGAAAAACTAAGCCAAGGGGATCCGTACACTACGGCGCAAAATGGACCCTATTAATTACAATGTTCTATTTCCGCTTTGGTGTCTGTAGTTGATACAGTAAAAATCGCGCAGTAACCTGTAGATGTGAACCAGGCCATACAACACAGTCAATTGTAAATTTTATGGCAGCAGTTACAAATAACTAATTAGATTTGTTAAAGTCTGTTACAAAAAGATACAAATTTTACAATTTTGTTAATTTGTCTTAAAGTTAAACAAGAATTGAAAAACTGCATACCTGATGATATCATATCATCTGATGATATGTAATATCATAATTTTTTAATTACTTGTACTGAATGTTCTCTGCAATTTGTGGGATGCACTAGAAGGAGATAAAAAGATCACATTCTTGAACATTTATCAGATGCTTTTAATTTGAAGGGAGAATACTATCCATTGCAACACATTTCATAACAATACACAAAACTGATGTTTCCCCACATTTTAAAAACTAAGGCTATGTTCACACGGCGTACTTGCGGGGGCGTTCATTACCCCCCGCAATTACGCCGGGTGTTTGGGAGTCGCGCTGATCGGCGCGTACTCCCTCGACGTACTCCCCCATAGACTGTCATTACTCGCGACTGTCACTTATCTTATTGTACGCCTGCGGAGAGGAGGCGTAATCCATAGTTCTCTATGAGAACTATGGATTACCGTAACTTCGCTGCGCATCTCGCTCATATTAGAGCACAAATACAGTGCAAAATGCGCGCTGAAATTAGCCCGTGTGAACATACCCTAAGGCTATCTATATCTACACAACACAGGATTATAGTCAGTTTTTTAAGCAGATTCAGTATTTAGAATCCACAAAATCCAACTGTAACCAGTGCCCATAGACTACAATAGAAAATCTGTGCTGTAGTCTACACAACATGGATTTTTTACTGTGGGATTCCTAAACCACTGGCCCTCCGCCAGAAAATAGAACATATTCTACCTTCTGGCAGATTCACTGTCGATTTGTATACAGTCAATGTACTGGGCCAGTGGGAAATACGAAAACTAAACGCATTTTTTTTGAGCATGCCTGCACCGAAAACGGTGGTACGGTGTCTTCGTACCTTAATAGGGCCTACCTAACTATCTGGGGTCTTGTCCATTTACTTACCTATCTAGAACCTTGCCTACTTACCTATCTGGGGCCTTGCCTACTTACCTACCTATGTACTTGTCTATCTACTTGCCTGGGGCCTTGCCTACCTACCTACCTGGTAATATGATTCTGAGGGGCCTGTGTCCGCCTCACAAAACTGGGGAATTTGTACCGAGATGGGGGACAGTGAGGGAGTACCTGGAAAAGTGAGGAGTCTAAGATATTTGTGTATAAATTCTTCTGACATAAGTTATGGCTGGGAGAAGATATCATGGTGGTCTGGACTGGATGGAGAAGAAATGGGAAATCGAATGACTCATGAGAGAATAGAACGACTCATCAGATAAGATGTCTCCTGTGAGTCCCTGATGTCAGGGGTTATTTTGCTTCTATATTGAATCAGTGATGTAGTCACTGTCATGATGGTAACCTGAGCTGGTATCTGATCCCTATATGGTCTCTATATGGCAGTGTTGTAGGTTATGCCTAGTGCTATTGGTTATATCGGCACTTGTATAGTGGCAGCATACACTTGTCCCTGATTACAAAAGTTAGTGCACACCTGTTCCTCACCCTGTAATTAGGGGATTTCACTTTTACTTTCTTGCTTGTGCTTATAGTGTTATTTTAGAACGTGGTGAGGTGCATGTATCTGGTCTGGGGGTGGGGTAGCAAATATTCTATGTGGGCTGGTGGGGAGTGGAGGGGGATATGGATGGAGCTACTTAGCCATCATATGTTAGCTAGCTATGATATGTTCGACTGTGACAAGTGTGTGAGACAGATATTTGAGACTTATGTGTGAGACAGACAGATATGTGACTCGCTTGATATTGTGTACTGCACAATACAGTCCTGTTTTGTACACGTTATTATGTGGTAAAATGTATGCATTTATGTCCAAGAGGCCTAAAAATTAACAAGTAATATTTTCATGTACAGTAACTGCAGGTTGGGCCGCCAAGATTAACTTCCCTGTGGGCCCCAGGCACCCCAGTCCAACACTGATTAAAGATGTTTAATGTTACAGTCATGCATCTTTATTAGAGATGGGCGAATTCCCCGAAATTCGTTTTGTTCACTTCGCCGAATTTCTCGGCAAAAAATAACTTCGTTCCGAATTACTTCGGGACGAATCACGTTAAAAAAAGCTATTTCCAGGCTGCATAGAGCCTGCAGGGTGCTGTAGAACGTTGTGCCATGCTTAAATATGCAGAGGGAGCTTGGTTTGGTCTTCATACAATGTTGTGTTTTAGTATGACACGCACATGACTGCCGCGCCGCTCTTAGAATCGCTTCACTATTAAAATTCCTGGGCACTTAAGAGGGCAAAGCTGACCAAAAAACTGAAGCAGGAATGTTGCCCGATAAAGTCATGCCAGCGAAAGCTGGAAAAAAACAAGCAGAGAGCTCAGGGGGCAAAAATTAGTGAAGTGTGGAGGTGACGGCGGCAGCCACAGCAGCATGAGGTCAGACAGTGGCACAATGACATTCTGGAGGTGGCCAAAAACAGGAATAGGAAAAAGAGTGGCACAATGACACAGTGTGGAGGTCACGGCAGCAGCAGCATGAGGTCAGACAGTGGCACAATGACACAGTGTGTAGGTCACGGGAGCAGCCACAGCAGCAGCATGAGGTCAGACAGTGGCACAATGACACAGTGTGGAGGTCACGGCAGCAGCAACAGCAGCAGCATGAGGTCAGGGGCAGGGCACAATGACACAGTGTGTAGGTCATGGCAGCAGCGCATGAGGTCGACAGTGGCACAATGACATTCTGGAGGTGGCAAACCAGTAGTAGGCCACAGAGTGGCACAATGACAGAGAGTGGAGGTGACGGTGGCAACAGCATGAGGTCAGACAGTGGCAACAATGAACATTCTGGAGGTGGCAAAAACAGGAATAGGCACCCGAGTGGCTCAATGACACAGTGTCTAGGTCACGGCAGCAACACAACAGCAGCATGAGGTCAGAAAAGTGGCACAATCACATTCTGGAGGTGGCAAAAACTGGAGTAGGCCACAGAGTGGCACAATGACAGAGAGTGGAGGTGACGGTGGCAGGAGCAAAGCATGAGGTCAGAGAGTGGACAAGACACAGGTG